>QLOR01001115.1:0-51781 GCA_003313825.1 Sarcodon aspratus
CTCATGTCCATCAGCAAATCTTGCTTCGCATCTTTGAAAAACAGAGCTGACCCTGCTCGTCAACCGTACCCATTATAAAGTGCAGACACGATGAGACTGTTGTCTGGTGAGAAATCAAATTTCCGCCATACGTCACGGTATTCGGCAAAAGTATCCCGCCTCATTCCTGTCATGGTATCATATATTTTCAAGGTTCGTGACCCACTAACGGCAATTAGAGTACCGCTAGGTGAAAACATTATTCCCGTTACCTGGCCTTCCGTTGAAATGACCCGGACACACGCTGGCCAGGTCGTATCTACTGCGTTCAGCAGTCTAGCCTCGGTCGTCAACTCGTTTTCGTAGAGTCCTCGTATAATTGATGACGCAGGAGTCCAAGGCAATGCTGAATGGTATATGTGCATCGCCGACTGTTCCATGACATCAAAGAATAGTAGAACGAATCTTTCGCAATCGTTAATCAGGTCAGACAAACTTGGAGCTGGACTCTTTGTCTGAAATAAAAACTTCATCAACAGAATGGTCTTATTCATATGAAACTACTTACATCCTTTAGCCACAATCCGATATCATGAAGCGCGTAAACCGAGACCTGAAAGTCGTCCTCGATGCTCAACACCTCCAGCCATGACAAGAAACGCTTCTGCAACAAATCGTTGACCAAGTCAATGACACCACGACTATCATCGCAAGTCTTGAAGCTCGATGACCAAAGATGCTTGGCCCAGGAAGAACACGCATACACCAGTGGGACCCCAATGTATTGCTTGCATCGGGTAGGAAGGTCCTTGATATCTTCATTCATAGAATAACGAGGTAAGTTGCAAATGTTCTTCGTCAAAGTCGTGTTCATCAGCTCCAAACACCGAATGCCGAGCGTTAGATGCTGAGCATGAGCGTCTATGTGATACCTTCCATCACGACACCGTTCAGGATCAGTGATAAAATCGGCAAAAGACTTGTGACATATCCTGATGGCGCTTCTGAATCCGATTCCGGCACAATGAGAACGGAATGTAAACAGGAAAGTATGCTGCAGATCCTTTCTAATGTTGTTTCCCAATCTTTGCGAGGCTAGCAAGTTAAAGAGGGGTGAGCGCGAGCACGATGGACCCGACCACATGATGCAGCCGATCGAAGTATTCACCATCGTCTTCATCGACGTCAATGAAACTAGCTGTAAGGATTTGGTGATACATAACGTCGATTCCTGATTTTCCTTCATAGACCGTACTACTGCCCATATCAAGGATTTGCTTGAGTCGGTTTTGGGGTGTATCGTGTCGATAGTTGATAAATCTGATGATGACGGAGGTGATAATGAAGAGACCATCACATCTCTTCAAAATCATGGCGATGTCTTTGTCGGAAGGCCATGAACCACTGATGCAGTCCCTTTTTCTTCTAGCGATATCATCTAGTTCGTTCTTCACGTATGATTTGATGTCCAAGTCCACGGTGGCTGATTCGACATTGTGCAATGGCAATTCCTTCGTCCGTAATCCCATAAAACCATATCGAATCCGATCCTCTGGTCTGCCGGTGATGAAGAATTTGACGGTCGGAATCTTATCAACGTATTGAGCCAACGCCGAAAGGAATGCCGAAACAGGTTCCTTATCCTCGCATTCATCGAGCGCGTCGACGACAATCGTGCAAGATAATCCAGTCTCTATCAGCGGTCGCACCAGGAGCCTCTCGAGTTGGAAAGGCAGTCCATCGTGCTCTACATTGGGATGGGAGTGGACAATCTTGGCGAGGGCAGTCTTGAACCTCGGAAATCGATCTGCGAGATCATGTGCCAGAGTCGGAAATATGAGTTTGAGGTTTCGTCTATCGGGGACATCGCGTGAGCAAAAGAAACTAGCTCCAGGGCGACCGTTATTTGCAGATCGTTCCGCGAATGTTTGCGCAATCGTCGACTTTCCGCATCCTGCAGTTCCCCTCAACCAATACACAAACATGTCTATCTCATCTGCCTCCCACTTCT
This sequence comes from Sarcodon aspratus, assembly GCA_003313825.1. Lineage (NCBI taxonomy): Eukaryota > Fungi > Basidiomycota > Agaricomycetes > Thelephorales > Thelephoraceae > Sarcodon > Sarcodon aspratus. The sequence goes on from QLOR01001115.1 coordinate 1,991, forward strand.
CAATGTCTTCTAACACTCCTTTCCGTGTACCATTCAAGCATGTTCTGTGGGGTTTAGAGCTATACCCAGCCCCCGTGGAACGAGGCAGCTTGTCGAGGTATGCTATTTCAACGCAATCAGACACGAGAAGTTCAATAACCATGAATTATATACCAGTTTCCTGTCGAACACAAAACTTCAACGATCGACTTAGCAGTACAAGGATGGTAGACGTACGTTTAGAGCATGTAGATGAATATTTTGATTGAACTGATGTCCTGCAACATCTGTAAAGCTACTGCTGCTTGCGTCAACGTTTGAGGCTCCTGAAAATGGTCCAATATTTGTGAGATTCGCTGCGTCTTGCATATAGCCGTCGACGAAGTTCGCAGTGCTTGATGACGGTTGATAGTACGGCTGTTGGTAGTCGTGGTGGCGAAGACGCGAGCTCAAGAGCGTCGTCCTAACAGCTATTAAAAGTGTAAAAGGTCGGACGGGCTGGGGAGACTATAAATCGAAGTGAGACTCACCAGATGGAAGTAGATGACAAGGTGTACGAGTAGACGCCGGACACGCCAACCTGTGCTCTGCTATCGGATCATTCCAGATATACTCAGCATAATTCAACGGTGCAAGTTTCTGCCACTGACTTTGAAAAGGACGGCGAACCCCAGGATACGAATATATCTGTTGGGTTAGTTCCAGTTGGCGGCCTACGCCTCTTCTGCGCCCGTGTTCGCTCCTTGATCCTTAGGCTGGCTCTAACCTGAGATTCCATATCACCAGTGACACCTCAGTGGGTATGATCGGAGCTTAACTTGAAGAACGCCACAGGCGATGATAATGAGTAGTAGTAAAATCGTAGAGCCTGATGCTGTCAACAATGACATAATAATGGCCACGTGAAAGGTTGGTAATCACTTCATGGTAGTTCAAATCATGCTCCCAAGGAATACATCACTCTAAATACTGGAATGAACCGTAATACTTTGATACAAGTTAATTATTACAGTATAGTCGAGAAAAGAATTAGAAAAATCAAGAAGGTATGAATTTGGGAAAATGATCCAAAACATCTGAGAGACGACAAAATCAATATCGATTTGGGATTGTTGCAACCCGACCTTGTGTTGAGACGCAATGATTGTGATTGTGGACGAGAAGGAAGAAGGAGCAATTGTGGGAATTTTTGCCAGGCAACCGGCGCCTATGTGACTTATTGAAGTTGAACCAGCTTGCTATTATTGAGGCACTCACATCGCCTTGACGATTCATCTCTGCACCCAGCTTACACGGCGACCTCTCTATGTATCGTGCTCACATCTGTATGTCTTGAACGATTATCAGATAAGTTGCGAGAACGGTGGAAGAGCAAGAATCTTTGACCCATTGGTCTCCTTGAAAAGGTCGTGGGTGTTTTCGACGAGCTATGGGCTATTCGAACTTACAATCATCTCACAGATGCTGAAGCCGCCTATGGGTTTTTTCCATTGTGTTGGGGAGTTATTACTGTAACTGTCGGTCTTATGCAAGAGACCCTCTTCTTGGGAAACTTCGGATTCAAGACGAAACTTTAACGCAAACCCCAGCGACATCCCAAACTTAATAATGACCATCGTATCATTTGTCATAGGCAAACTCGCTGACTGATGGTTTGTTTCTGTCGTGAAGCGCGAATCTTCCATGACTCACGTCAATTTATAGCCATGCATTCTTGTCGTGCGCGGTCTTTGTGCTTGAAGCAGCGTTCAGCGCGAAGATGTAGCATTCTATGCCTATTTAAGCATACACACCTATCGCTAGCCATCTAGGCCGTATTACAGGACGATTTCCAAGGCGCATCGTCTGATTTTATTTTGTCGTTAATCGTCTGTTATCAAATTGGGTTTTCCCTTTTTTCGTGACCCACTAAGTATCTCGACAGACACGCCTTACGTCGTAATGGTTTTCTGCGCGCTTACCACGGATATCGCGCCTTATGGAGGTTATTTTGGTGAATCTTTATTTATCGAGACTGCCATTTAATCGTGTTTCCTATTCATGGATGGGGTTGTGGAACCTGTGTTTGATTCAAGTAATCCTATCACTTTTGCGCCCAGGGAGAATCATGCTGACAAGAGCTAGAAACTTCTGCACTCGTGTCTGCTTTTCTTTGGTTAGAAGCCGCTGTGTCTTCAACTAGAATCGTACATTACAAGAAACGCATGACGAATCCCACCTCCTGGAGCCTCATTAGTTACCAGCATTGCTCCCCGCACCATTTTTCAATCATCCGACTCGTTCCAGACATAAAAGCCAGGACTTGAAGGGAAAGAATGTAGGGAAATTTATTATGATCGCTTTTCTTGACATCGACTCCTCGATTTACAGCTGTTAGCTCTATCTGTGACTGCGCTCAAGGAACATGACGTCGCTGTACTGGCTTTGTCGCCGACACAACAGGTGTTAAGATCGCCGTGTTCACTGTTGTCACCATTATCTGGCCCGCTCCGATCATTCTTGTGGAATTTCGTCTACAGCTATCATGCTATTGTAAGTCTACAAGGCACTCCCGTGGATTCCTTTCGCTTCTACTGATATTCAGATAGTATTCTCAAAAATTTTTATGACCCCGTTACCATATATTTCTTGTCCAATTACTGCTGTTGCTCCCTATCTTTCCTCCATGTGGAAATGTGAAGCAGTAGCAATACACTCCATCGGCATGTCGTTACGAGACATATAATCTGTCCGGCTTGTTCTTATATTTGGAGCATCAGGTCCGTCATGCGCATGATTTTGATCATAGACTCTGAATTTAAACAAGAGAACTTGCCCACTTATAAGTGGTTTAACCACATGCTCCTCGATCTCAAGCTAGAATTGTTTCATATTTCGACACGAACCATTCAGTAATTGGTGTTTTATGTCTGACATACGTTACGTCTCGTCTCAAACGAAACCATTTTTCCTTCCTTTAACCGATCAATTCGGCTCCAGCAATTCCCACAACTATGGTCATCGATTCGAAGACTTCTGGTGATTTCCCCATAAGAGCGTGTAACTTCCACATCTATTTTTCTTATACAATAGTATGGGATCCGCATGGTGCGAGGCTTATTAGCCCATCAATGGAACAGACAGTCATGATTCATTCTATACAGTCCACCTCAGATATAGATATCGAAACAAAGGGAAATCAAGATCCACGACCACCAAACTGCCACTTCCTGTGAGGGTCCACGTCAAGAGAGCGCATTAATCATTTTGGAATCGTCGCTGCTGTCAAGATCGCCGCGGATCACCGTCCGTGATCCAACGAAGGTCCGGCATGCCCGACGATATATACAGTTTCGACCATTATAGGGGTTCGCCATAGTATTGTGGCAAGCTTCGGAATTGGATTCAATGAAGGTCTTAACCGCGGCAATATGGTCCGCCGTTATCGGAACATGATATACACACAGCTGCAAACGGAAACTTTTGTAAAAAAGAAAAAAAATTCTCGGGACAAAAGTTCGTATGTTGTGGATAATGGGCTTGTCACCCAGCCTCATCGAGAGTTCCAAGGATGCCACTAGTAGCCTATGTTGTGTCACCCTGATCGATATTTCAGAGCCTCGACGTCAGCCCCTGGATACTAGATCCAATCTCTGTACCCACGTTTCAGGAACTTCGCCCAGGAAAATTTTCGGATCGACCAAACCTAATACTCGCAGTAGGAACACGCCCAGGGCGGCCAGCATGCGGCTCGGTGCAGCCCATATGCCCATCCTCTGCATTTCTCCCACTTGAAAAACTCGACGGCCACATCAACTCGACGCATATATTCGTACAAAAAAATAAAGCTGCATACTCGAATGCTTGTAGATACAGCATGTTCAAACAAAATGGAATACATAGCATAGTACACATCTCCGCAGAGGATCGATGAAGCCTACAAGCCAGATCCGAGCTCCTTCTCGCCCGGCAGGATGAGTCTAAGCTTGTTCATCAGTCTGTCCCACTTGGGATCTTCGACCCACGCAATGGTCTTGTCCTCCTTGAGCGTGAGGACTTGCGATGCTTTCCTCGGAGGCTTGCCCTCGTCCAAATCTTGAAGTTCCTTGTAGAATATGTCAAGCCACTCCCCAATGATCTTGAGCTGCTCTGGTGAAACATCAGACTGCCTATAAGTCCAGATGACACGGTCGCAAGCATGAGTGACGTAGCCTTGAACAACAAATTGTAGGATAAGAAAATAGGGAAGATGAACTAGGCTCGTGGTAAAACACATACCGTTGATCCTGAGCTGTTCAGGCGCCCAGCGAATCTCATACCTCAACACCGGAACTCCAGCATTGGCCAAGTCCCGGTGCAGAATCCTTATAGGCAGGTATGCTTGTCCGTCACACAGTATATCCCCAAACAACTTGAAAGCTCGCGTCTGTTCATCCCCGCCTTCACTGGGTGCTTCAGAACTCTCAAGCAAACCTTCCACAACATCATCCAGGTAATACCTCCCCAAATTAGGCTTCATATCGGCGAAACCATTGATGGGGTGCGAAGTCGCGTATACAAACCATTCTTCCGAAAGTTCGCCGATGCATACGCTCCTGACCCCCTTTTCCTTCAACTTTCTACCGAGTCCTCCAGATCGCTGCCATTCCATGGGGTCCGGGGTAAGCGGGAGGAACGTGCCGTCTAGCGCATTTCTGAACGAGTTCATCATTCCGAGCTTTTCAGAGTCGATCAATTCTGTGAGCACGGATGCAGGAACCTTGACTGGATCTCTGAGGGTTTCTAGGATATCTGGCGAAGATGGGTCAAGGCCGAGACCTTCGCATAAGGCGTGGAATTGTGGACGCAATTCGGAGAGCGACTTTGAAGTAGAACTGGGTTCAAAGAAAAGTTCATTCAGACTACAAAATAACACGTGCAATATAGAGAATGAACTTACAGGATAGCGTTTGATTGCAAAAAGGCCGAGGCGAACGGCGCACTTTGACCTTCAGGCAAGTGCGACGCATGATGCAACAACTGATGAACAGAATGTGCACCTGTGTAAAAAAAACATACATAATCAGCACTGAAGGATTGCTTTTTCACACCATTCAACTTGAACACACCAGCAGATAAACCAGCTACCTGGATATTATCCGGATTTCCTAAAGTGCGAGATTGAAATATATAAAAATCCATTAGCAAGACAGTTATCCAGCACACATACCTCCAAACGCAGCGATATTGTCCTTGACCCATTCCAACGCCATCCACTGGTCTTTGAACCCATAATTCCCATCTATTCTCGGCTCGTCACACGCCAAAAACCCAAAGATCGATAAGCGATACGCTATGTTAACCCATATCTCGTTCTTCTGGTTCGAGGCGAAATGGGTGTAATTCTTCTTTGAATGGGGACAGCCAAATTGAAGAAACCTATTTTTGGCCGAGTTTGTTAAACAAGACGACAACAAAAAGTATACACGGAAATCGTCTCACCCTCCATGTATGTAAACTTTCACCGGCAAACCACTGACAGATGGGAATCCTCGAGGACATGTGATATTCAGGAAAAGGCTTTTGACAAGTTTCTAGTTAGAAAAAAAGAAATCTCGGATAAGAAACAGCGGGCGTCTATCGCACCAGTTTTCCGTCGGCTGCCCACGCCCCAGCTTATCCTCCGCCGACACACCAGCAGCTGCCCCAAAAAAATATCACATAAAAAGAAAAATTGATCCAACGAACTTGACTTGCCTGCAGCCTGCCCATCTATCAAAGGCTGGACGGGATCTTTACCCCAAACAGCTCTACATCACCGACTAAAACCAAATCAGAAACACAGTAGCGACGCACATGAAGTCTCCGCAATATATTCCTTATCTTCATAACGATACTCACGAGGGAGCGGCTGTGGATCCTGGAATCGTCGTGGGGGGAGCGCATATGGAACCTCTGTGTGTTGGACAAGGATCGATATAAAGTTGTTACTACTAGTAGTAGTATAGCGACAAACGCCCTGTTATCTCACTTACCTAACCAAACAGCCGCCCCGTTTAATGCTCGGCGACCTCGAACGGGGCCAAACTTTGTTTGTGCCACTACACGTTCGGCAGCGTCCAGAGCGAGCTCTGCGGGTAGGTACTTGTCTTGGCTCATCGCAGCAAAGATAAGGCCTGCGTCCAAATGCGTCCGAGTGCAGGGAAGAAGACGCTGATAGGACTGCGGTCTCATGTTTTCCCCCCCTACTCACTACTGCTTCCGCTCTCATTGAGAACAACCTTCCACTCTCATTACCCGTCCGAGTGCGGGGAAGATAACAAGAAAATAAATGGAGCTCGCGACATTTATGTACTGAATTGCTCAGGGTTGATCATAGTACAAGTTCAAGTTGGAATTTAGACGGACAAATCGCGTAAATTGAAGCACCAAAGCGACAATACAGGTTCTTTATATCAAGATTACATCAGGTTCTTGTCCAAAGTTCTATATACTTCGATTACACAAATGAGTAATTTACGATAAGTCCTTGTTCAAACCGCTAACGTTACGAAATGACCACCTGATGATGAAAGTCCTAAAGAGGGTGTAAGTGGCGTTCGCCAGACGGCTGCCGCCTTTAATACTGACAGTGTAAGATGCTAACTTAAAAGATGCACGTGCGGCTGGAACGATGCCTTCGAAACCTGCTCGAGTGCTACTAATTTCAGACGATCAACTTCGATGAACCCACTCCCTACTTGCCATCGACTATACTCGGGTTTGATCTCCTTATCCTGCATTTCCTACAGATTGGAGTTGAGCAAAATCTCAGGCATAGAGAGTGCAAGGGCTTACCGTGACGAATCGCTCGAGATTTCGAGCCACCTCGTATGCAAGCTTAGACCGTACAATCGGCTGTGGGTCTTTTTGCCAATTTTTGATCCTAATCTGAGGCAATAGTTTGAATATAAAGAACGTCGATATAGATCAATTTAACTGCGTACCTGTTTGGTCCAAGCATCATACCCCGGCCACTGACACAAGGAAGTAAGCACTCCAGAACGAGGATTTGATCTTGATACTGGCCCACGTACCTCCAACCGGAGTGAGATAGACGATCCGCAATCGGGGAGAACATGATCGTCTCTCCCTACCAACCCACCGAATTTCTTTTCCAGCGCTTCCAACGCCAAAATCCCACTTTTCTCTCCAACATCGAACGTGACTGGGGCATTGTGCACTATGTCCTCCAGAGAGGACCCATTTACAGGTATCCATGGTCGCTGGGGGACAGACTCTCCATCTTCACAGTCACAGTCACAGGTGTCTCTAGGTGATGCCACGGTTTCTTGTGTGAGCAATAAGTTTGTTGGGGCGGACAGGAAGGGTAATCCACGCGATGTAGGAGGTAACGTGTGTCGGTATAATGTATCGACCCGTTCGAAAGAGGTGGGTGTATCGAGGGTAGATGCACGCCCTACGCCACTCGTGCTGGACGACGCTTGACCAGGGTAGGTGAAGTGATGCTGGGGCGACCAATGATGAGGTGAAGGTGTGCTTGGTGAGAACAGGGAATGACTTCCGACGTTCGCTGGGAAAGTCTGATCAACATGATGAGGAATAGAGCAGACGCCTTGCTGGCAATAGAGGCAGATGGGATTAACGAGAGTGGGGAGACCATGGTCAGTATATCGAACTGAATCGGTGTTCCAGTAATGATAATCTGTCCGATTAGATGCCTCTGAGTACACGAAGGACGTATCCAAAGGCGTAGAAAAAGCCGATGAGTTAGCATAGTCCGAATAAGACTGAGAATTTCTTCCGTGACCACCATACAAGGAAGGTGTGCTGAAGTGGGAAATACGAACTGAAGGATAATATCCGGTATCATCATCCTCCGGAGTATGAGAATGTCCTTCAGAATGAGAGGCATTGAAGGCATCCATGTCAAACCGAGGATCCATCGAGGAGCGAGATGGATGCATGTTTGGGCGTTTGAATACAACCGGGGGTTGATTGTTGTATCCCATCACCAACTATGCACACACACATATATATATACTCTCCGAAGGTCGACCATCAAGTTGTTGTCGACAGGCTGCGTAAGTTCCGAAGCTAGACGGAAGGGAACACTCGTATGATTACGATGTACTTGGTTACCAGGTGGCCTGGAGGCAATGCAGTCGGCGTTAATACAGTCAAGGATGCACGTATGTGGTCAGGCTGGCTGTGGTAGGCCCTCTTAGTATCCAGATCAATTGTGATTTGAAAATTACCTAACTTGACGCCTCGCCTAAAATCGCGCCGACTCGCAGGCTATAGAAGACGCTTCGAATTTTTGCATCGGTAAACCCATAATTTGAGGTCAGGAGCCTGTAGAAAGACAAAGGGAAGTTTGTATGGAATCTATGACGTAACGATATAAGTAAATGCACTTAGTCGGAATAATTAGAGGGTCTGAGAAGGGCCAAACGTGTCGCAAATGAACTAGCGTCAGCAGGAGCAAATATATCTACACGTTTTCATCGACATAAAACATGAGGACTCGGAAGACCATTAGGTGTTGCTGTGGCTGTGCCGATGATACACGCGCGCGCCTGCAAGGTGTCTTTCCTGGGTTTGACAGCAAACTTGAAGTTGCTGACCAGTGATCCTATCAACTCTGAGGAAATTGTTCGATATCGCGAAGTGGGCGAGGGTACGGTTACCTCTATCTATCGTATGAGTATCCGACCAACCACGACGTAGAGCTTGGAGCTTGGAGATTGGCTTGTGCATCGTCATCGAATAGAGGAGTCCAATTACGTTTACAATACGCAGCAATCCGGTCATAAAGATTAAATTGACTAAGAAACGGTAACCGCAAGGAGGAAGAGTGAAAGCCATGCAATCACGATCAAGCAGTGTTGTGGGCCGCCAATGAAATACCTACAACGAAGACATTATCAGCAGGGGTATGACATACTCCAGCTCTTGGGAAAGAGGCTTGACTCGTACCGGTGGGAATGGCCACTGAATCCAGACATTCTCGACATCCGTACGACCACCATCGATACGCTGTTTGTCGAGCTCAACTTGGGGGTGAAGACGGTTCTTCCATTCAGGGGTACCCCACAAGCACAGCATCTCGGTCCCGAAAAGCCGAACTGAAGACCATAGCGGTGACTCGGAAGTCTCCTGCAGCACTATTGTGATAGAAGCCTCCAATGACATTGAACTACCGTATCAAGCAGCCGGCTACTTGTGAGCCGGAACAGGTCTAATAGAGCGCTTCGAGGGGTGGCTGTACTGGGCAGTGTGGTACATGGCGCATTTGCGAAATTGCGAACGCCTCTAGAGACCATAGTGTGGGATGGTTTAGACTCAGAAGGTTGTTCAGTTTCTAAATCTGGCAACACGATCGAGGACCTCGGCCTTCGCCGATCGTCCGCCCTTGTTAATTGGATCTGCAGAAGAGCACAGGTGCTACACCGGAAACCCTTTGTGCGTAACCATGTCGTTCAGTTAATCCCGACTCTGAGCGTGCATTCCGATGACCCACCAGAACGACGCAATCAGGAATTCCAATTGTTATCAAAGGATACTACTATCAATCGCTCACGCGGACAGGGGACAAGTGACAGACGTTCTCACTCTGGGCGCACTCCCCATTGTTCTGAGTACACGAGGTAAGATCTCTGCCTCACTGCTTGACGTCAGGTTGGACAAGGGCACTTAATATTCTCTCCGCGGCGTATGTGGGCGAGAGGTGAGCTGACAAGAACTGTTTCAGCTTCAATTTCCCATTCGTTATTATCGTTCATTGTTCCGATGTCAACGGTCTCAGATTTCATTAATGTTTGCAGCTATCCCATATGTTCGTTCAATATACCCATCTGTTTAATAGTACCGCTGGTCTGGGTGCCGAGCGGTATACATCTTGATCAACAGGGTGTTTGAGACTCGGAAGAATTGAAGACGCACGATTTGTTCCTGCATCGTCCGAATAACCAACCCCCTGCGCAGTTTTATCAACTCTTCTGAACCTTCTCCACCTGTATCAGTTGATACAAATTTTGACATATTTCCGTTTTGCGTCCGCATGGGTGTTTGTTTACGAGAATGGATCGATATCGAGTGCAGCCGTGTTCATCGGACAACAGCCTAGACAGTATCCTGTTCTGCTGACAGATCCTGCTTGCAACCTCGCGCCAGCTTTGATACGCCCCTGCTTGCTTGTTCATGATCACGGCCACTGTTCTGGTTTGTGAACCTTTTCAGCGTGTTTCTGACTGCAGCTGATGATGACGATGACTCCCAGCAGCATCGCATTATGTCCATCCGACTCTGAATATACCGCCTGATGCTATGTTCTGCTTTTGATTTCCTACTAGTTGTTCCAACGCGGTTCTCGCAGCTACTTTGTAGCACGTAACCGCCTGCTTACCGATGACGAGCCCTGATGGGGGTTCAAAGACTTGCCGAGTAGTGAACCGAAGAGCAAAAATCACCGCCTTGATTAACACTCGTCGTGACCCGCCCAAATATCTTCATTTCTTACTCACCAGGACCGGTAAAGAAAATTTTTGCTTTCCGCCTTGACTCATGCTGGTGACGCCCTGAATGGGTCCAGTGCTAGTCTCCCATCATTCTAACCTCGTGGCTCGATTTCACGTTAGACGTCAAACGCTCAACTTTATCGCAATCTCATCTACGCACCCTTGATAACGTGATGTTGTTGGAACCCTCTCACATTTCCAGCACACAATGGGATCAGCTATCTCTAGACGTCTCTGGCTTACAAAACCAGATATCCTGAGGCTGGGCCGTACGCACATTTCGTGACTTCGTCTGGATGCTCGACTGAGATGTACGTGCAACTAATCTGATTCTTTCGAACTCCTGCTTTCGAAGTCCTGTAGAGATAATGATGGTTCGTACGATATTATATATATGTAACGCCCATCTCCTTTCATATCCCGCCGATAGGGTTGTTATACAATGCAGGAAACACGCCGATCTTATACAAACTCAAACAAGGGGAAACAGTACAAACGATCCCAACTGTCGGTAAGCCATCCATTATTTTCACTCGTCACATCTATTTCAGACTAAACCATCCGTCCATTGTCCTCTGAGGTTGCTAGTTGGAGTTTATAGAAAACAACAATGTGAAATTCCAGGTGCGAGACTTTGGCGGATCATGGAGAAGTCGGACGTTTTGGGTAGCCTGTGGGTCCGCAATATAGTTTTTCCCCTTCCGCATTCTCTGTGATCCTAATGGTCGATCATGACCTCAACAGATCGTAAGAATCCACCGGCGGTAGTATTTGTCGTCGACTCCAGCGACATTGACCGAATCTTATTCGCTTACGAAGAGCTCCACTATACTATGCTCGCATCGGACAAACTAAACGCCTCCCTTTTGCTGGTATTCGCAAACAAACAAGACTCGCCGCGCGCTCTTAAGACCAGCGAACTTGCCGACCGCATCGGGTTGCATGGGTTAACGATCAAGTGGCATACTACACAGGTCGGTTCAAAGCTGTTGCTCTTTCTTTGTTAAACGGTAAATCTGATAGCTCGGATCAGCCATCATGTGCTTCGACGGGTGAAGGTCTTCATGCAGCATCGGATTTGTTGATTCTGAATCTGGAACAAAGGGTATAAGTGAATCATGTTGCTCTACGCAAGGCGTGGTGCGTGCCTTACTTGGAATTAACCGCCAGAGGTAATGAGCTCATATGGTTGTTTTCATATGAGGCAGCGAGCGCGCGCTATGTATTGCAGCCGAGCATTTTTTCCACTTCTCACACACTCACACATCATGGCAACCACGACTCGGACTTGCGAACAGTTAATCGATCGTTTGTCAGGCTTTGGATCGTCTCCCCATCCCTTTGTTCTTTCCACTTTTCACCTTGTGCGCTACATTCACCAGGCGTTTCATTATGAATACCCTCTCTTTGATCTCTCACGCTTTTTTCTCTCTCTCTAGCCACTATTGCGCAAAGCTGAATTTTCCGTTTCTGGCTCTACTATCAGCCCGTTAATCAGCCGTTATCTGATCGGATCGTCTTCCCCCTTCCCCGTTACTACTTTTCACCACTTCAAATGGCTGCTGAAGTTATTCAGGAGGGGGGTGGATCGATCGGTTCATTAGCAGGTGGGACATCTGCGCCAGGTTTGGGAAGGGTTGTGACGGACGGCCTTGGATCCGGTTGAATGTCACAATGACCTTTTGGTAATCTTTTCCGCTGTCGAGGGCGATCACCAGGGCTAGGAGGCAATTGAGGGGACGAGGGAATTGGATTTTGGACGAAAGTCTGTGGTACGATCTCCTGATTAACGTCCATCAGCTAAAGATAACATATCAGAACACATCTCAGGTAATAATATTGCTGAAACATACATACCATAGGGAGTTCGCTGGTTCCTGGTGCAGAAATGTCCACCGGTTCAGAGAGGAGGAGGAGATCTGGGATTGCGAGCAAGTTGGCTGGCCTCTTGTATATCTCGCTCTCTCCGTTGCCTCGCTCTCCGAATATTGTTCTGAAACATCACGACTGTCTGGCGACATGTGATGCATGGTGGATATTTAATCCTCGATTGGACCTGAACCGTCTCCAACAAGCAACACAAGAATTGGCCATGCCAGGAACAAAAAGATAAAAGATCAGATATTTATACAGTTTGCGGACATGCGGATCCACTGATCTCACTCTCTCGAGACAGATCTCTGAAGCCCTTTTTTTTCTGAGTCCATTAGATTTAGAAGATTCTATTCCGACGAGGGGCCGGATTTCAATTGACCACTGTGCCGAGTGATCTTCGCCCGTAATTTCTATCCTTTTACATATCAATTCATTTGCTTGCTTTGCTACTTTAAGGATCCGACTTGGACGACTTGTGCCCATCTTAGAACCCTGTCAGACCCCAATATTCAATATAGCACCGTCAAGGAGGGGAAGGTATATTGTCATGCAAATACAGCAAGATATATCCGTATCTACTAGGCATGATGGAGCATTTTTGTCCTGAAAAATAAAACACCAGATTTGCAACGTGTGTTCGTTCGAAGAGAAGAAAAAAATAATCAAGAGAGGAAAACAACAGCAACAGCAACACCCAACATCGTCATAATCGAACTGACAGCCAAACCAACAGCTCCTGACGCACTGCCACCAGTAGCGGACGGTCCCGAGCTCGAGCCTGTCTTCGATGGGGAACCTGCGCTTCGCGAACTGCTAGCGCCAGGCTTAGAAGTGCTTAGACCTGATGAGGAAGAGGAGGAGGAGGAAGGTACGAGAGTGTTTGCAGCGTAGAGGACAGCCGAGGTGTAAGTAACACAGTTGGAGGATGCGGGTACTTTGGGCTGATACGGCATGCTGGAAATAACGCCCAAGGATTCCGGGGGCTGGGAGTAGGTCTGGACGACACCACTAGAGTCGGTGTAGACACCAGGGAAGTCTTGGTTGTCGCCATCACAAGCTTCGAACGTGCCATTCTGGGCGTTGTTGGGAGCATTGTAAGCACAGCCAATTCGATCGTAGATGTGTTCACAGAAGTGAGCGGCATTAGGACCAGCGGGATCACAAGCCTTCTGGCAGAAGAAGCCTGTGCCAACGAAGCTTCATGATCGATGAGAACAAGTTCAGAGTGGGGGGAAGATGAATACACATACTTGTGCCATTCGATAACTTGCTCGTAAGTGGTGTTGGATCCGTTGCTCCAAGCATTAGAGTAGAAGAGTCCTCCGAGAGGGTTTCCACGCTAAAAAAAGAAATACATAAATACATCTCCCTTATCTTGTTTAGAAAACAATACGCACTCCATCCTGTCGACGAGGAAAAGAAAGTCAGATTCAGGTCGTACAGACGCAAAAACTTTTACTTACAGCACCATGAGGGTCAAGCTCACCTCCAGAGTCATCTGGAGTCAAATTCATCTGAGACTGGTCGAGAAATCCAACAACTTGAACATAACCAGGAGTCCTCATGAACTGGACACCTTGGAGTGCACCAGGAGGAATGAGACGGGTACCGTGACCTGGCTTGGTACACCAAGCAACCTCAATTCCCTCAGTGTCGGCAATGTCGGTTGGTCCCGTTGGTGGACCCCAGAGACAAAAGTCTGGACAAGGCTAGATGTCAGAATATAAAAACGAGAGGTTGGAGATATACCCACCATCAATCGAGTTTAAGAACGAAGTCTGACACAACGATTGCTGGTTTTCGGTCGTGGAATTGCACCTGTTGTATCCATTCTGAGTCCCACGAACACCGTTATCGGGGTCAGCTTGATAAGGCTACAACAAATCCCCAATATCAAACAAAAGCCACAAAACAAAACAAAAACGACGACAAGTCGTACCAGGTTATTATAGTCAAAGTGCTTGGAAGCTAACGGTACTGGAGCAGAGGAAGTGCCTTGGGCGAGAACAGAAGTCGAAACAGCAGCGACGGCGAAGAGTGTGGAAAGAGCGTAGCGAGGCATAATCCTCAAAAACGTTTGTCGGTGCGCGGAAAAATTAGGCAAGGGTGTTAGATGAGACGGCAGATGCTTGCGGCAAGGTTTATAGCGAAATCAGCATGGGCGTCTATCAGCACGTGAAGCGCATCAGGCCGATCGGCACTCTCGCTAATAAAGCCCTCCCCGCCCTGGATTGTACGTATACGTCGAAAGCAGGATGAAATCGCTCCTCGCGACCGAAAAAGCTGATGAGAAATCCATTGTAAAGAGAGAAGTGGTGGGGAGAATAGCCTACTTTGGCAGGCTTCCTGGTATATTCTATTTTTAGCACAAGGAATGTGTACTAGCCGGCCGGTTGTTATAACGATCCACCTAAAAATATCCTCTATCAACTCCTGACCCAACCTGGTGTTAGCTTTTATTGAAAGCCAGTGCTTGCCAGTGGTATTATGTGCTACACTACAACTACTTCCATAGTCTCAGGATCCATCTTGCATTGTTACAACGATGCTTTTGTTATCATCATGGAACCTTACTCATCACCTCGCTTTTACTCCACCTTATTATCTACCGCACTATCGCATTGATGGCGCACATACGTACTAATTATAATCTACCAGGTTATGTATGTACTGGCTGTGCGCCTGTCGCAGAAAATTGACGCTCATCGAATCGCGCTCGAAAATATATTCTTCGGCAGAAGCGGCCTGACCACATTTAATGCTTTACTTCTCAAGAATTCAAACCTTGTCATGACGTACTTACTCCAGACTTTTTTCACCGTGAAGATCATGAATAGGTCACTGGGTGCCTCACGATATTTTTGCCATTTTCTCATTGCGTTGCGTTTCTGCCCTCGGCCGGGTTATATCGGCTATTTCATTCACTTCTCGAAATGAAGTCGTGTGCGTGAGTAGCGAGGCCTCGAGGAGCAAGCAGCTCTCTTTGGTTCTCCGTACACCACCGACTGGTGCTCTAGATCTTGATAGTGCCAAACGTGTATAGGTCCAATAACCTACTGGAGCCTGGAGGCCCAGGTCCACCTTAGTGGTACAGCAACTTCTACACCACGAGTCGACACCTTTCGTTAAACCCAATCATAGCGTCCAACCTCGTAATACACACGGTGTCAAAGTCTACACTTATGCACGCCCGGCTAAGTCCCAGATCTATCAGCCTATAGATACAGATGAGCTGCTTTAACTGTTACTAATTATTATTGAAGATCACTACTATTTCCAAAGCAACAAGTGATGATGAACCCTCGCGATGTCAGGATCTCCATCATCTTTGAAATTTCAATATTTAATCAAGCTTACATGTTCAAACACAGCATCGCGTTCGGAAGTTGGAGTCCATACATCGCCGTTGATGGATTAGATCATATAACTGAACCAAGTACGAAACAGATGAAGGAGGAAACGATGTCGATCGAGTAAAAAAAATCAAATCAAGACCACGGAGGTCCGATTTATGTAACATTAGTTCCAATACGTCTATGATTATCATAGTTGGCTGCTAGCAGCCCAGTACCGCATCTATTCACCATACACACAATAGAAGTAAGTTATTTGACATAGCATGTGAAGCATGCGCGTCTCTTCATATCGCAATAGCCACAGCGCCATTATCATTCCATGCTTCCCATCTGATTACTAGAATTGGTTTCTCCTTGGGCCGCAAGCTCTGCGTGATGACGTTCGACTTCGTCCTGTACTCGTTCAATAGACTTGAAATATTTTACGGTTTTAACGTGAAGCTCTGCAACGATTATATGTCGTCAGAAGTATCAGGCATGAAGAGATTAGAAAATACTTACCAGCCGTGGCATCTTCGTCTATTACGATCAATGATCGAGGATGCATTTGCAACGCAGACAGCGTCCACTACGACAAATATAAGAATCATGCCGAACCGGTTGGAAATGCACTCACGAGGTGATTAACGCCTTCCTCTATACAGACATAAACATGAGTAACAAATAACACGTGAGACGTTCCGAAACGCACCGATCGCTTTGCTGAGAGCCAAACTCTTCCGCTGCCCCGTAACTACCACAACGACCTCCCTGCTGTCCAAAACCGTAGCTACACCGACGGTCAGCGCCATACGAGGAACAGCATCAATATCGTTGTTGAAAAATCGGGCGTTTGCAAGGATAGTATCATAAGCTAAAGTTTTGATTCGGGTTCGAGACGATAAAGAGGATCCCGGCTCGTTGAAAGCGATGTGCCCATCTTCACCTATACCGCCGAGGAATAATTCGATGCCTCCATATTTCTTGATCTTTTCTTCATATGCGTTCTATTGAAGGCTTGTCAGTTCATCGTGTCACTAAGTTAGTGAGACACATTGACGGGGACCTACACATTCGCCGATAAGGTCTTTTTTATTCCCATCTAAAATGTTGACCTGTGAAGGCGGAATATCGACTGTATGCACAAATACAGTCAGACTTGGCCAATAACTTCGATGTCTGACACTCACCATGTGCGAAAAATTCGCGAAACATAAATGTATGGTATGATTCCGAGTGGTCGCGGGGTAAACCGACGTATTCGTCCATATTGAATGTGACCACATTTTTGAAGCTGAACCATTATAAGCTCGCATCTCGCTCTCATAATGCATGTACAAATCAGACACACCTCAGTTTTCCAGCCTTGACAAGGGTTATCAGGTGCTTGTAAGTGGGAATAGGTGACGATCCAGTCGGCAGACCAAGCACGAAAGGCTTTTCGGGAGTAGGCTTAAAGTCATTGACCCTATACGCCTCATTTCCAGGTCCCCTTCGCAGCTGGAGATCTGAAAACTACGGACCGTTTACAGATGTAGTTGCCAATATACTCTCCGACGGCTTTGGGATCGTCACGAATGATGAGACCTGTTACAAACGGATATTAGCCTCCCTTTATCCACTTCGTGAATACAACGCTGAGCGGGAAAACTGACGCATTATGGATGTGTAGGTGCAGAATCCTGTGAGGAGGTGAAATCGGAGAGATGAGGGAGTCCATAGAAGAGAGATGGCAAAGACCGCCAGGGCATCTATAGATTATCCCGATCCGGGCATCCGGATGGCTCTTTGCTTGCCAATTGATAACCGCGTGCGCTGTTGGCCATTCTGTCCCCGATCGAGCCAATGGACGTACGAGCGTGCGTTGTTTCCTCGTGCAACCCGTCTCACATGCGATACATACCATCCCCCGTCTACGTTGTTTGAATAGCGAAACGTATCACGTGCAAGGACGAACACTCAAGCCATCTTCCCAGTACATTCGTCCACAATCTTCACCATGCGCTCGTAAAGAGCTCCCATTGATGTGCCTACAGCGTCCCCTGTACTGCCTGCTTCGAGACATTGTATCTTGTCAAGCGAGTCTTCTTACACAGCGTCTATCAGTCCAAGTAGTACATGGGATTCTGGGAATCACTGACTGAGCACAAGAGGAAGGAACTGAACTGAAACAAGGTGTCGGAATGAATCTGAGAAGATTGTTATACGAAACATCTCCTCATTACCTTCCTTCGGAGCTATTTCACCTCTCGTCCAGAGCCAGGGTGATATGCCTGAAATCAACGGATACGGGCCAAACGGGACATATACCATGCGGCAATGACATGGATCTCCCAGCTCTGTTGATGCCACGAGATACATAAAGCTGGAGGGTATTTGAGATTGATGAAACCGGCGTTGTGCGAGTGCGATTTCCGTGCCCAGTGTTGTTATTTCATAATCCCTACTTCCGCGCCTACAACTAGCTAGGCAGGCTTCGTATGAGATTTCAATCAAACAATGAGCACGAGAAGAAGAGACGTATCAAGGATATTCCACCGTGCAAAGTGTAATGCATAAATTCATCATCTTTTGCTCCGACCATGACAACCAGCACTTGCAAACTGCAATTCCTTTTTTGATATCCAAGACTTAAGGGAGCATCTTAGGGTCTTGAAAGAGAGGCGAAAGTTCAACAGAGCGTTGGTAGCGTCTCAAGTCCTCGAGGAATGAATAGGAAGGAACGTTAGTAGTGTTAGGTTGCTGTAAGTGGCCATATCGAACAAGTTTTTCGAATCAAAAGAGTTGGTTCAAAGTCGTCGTCGATGCAACTCAGTCCGTCCTCCCCGGCCCGACTTGTCCTTGAATAACCCTGGCCCGCCTTCCGTATAGATTAAAAATTGACCTTGATAACCCGCCCTAAAATGTTCACTCTCTTTCACCGCCGTCTAACTCGTTTAACCACCCTTCGGACACGTCTTTATAGCACCAGGCCCGCCTTCAATCCAAGCTCGTCTTTCAAACTCACGGACCCTCCCAATCCAAATTGGAAGCTCGGTCAAGGTCTCTCTAATGAAGGAGTCGGGGCCAAAGAATGGAAAGAGGATGAGAAGCTAGGTTGGAGAACTTGGGATCTATCTCAGATGGAGAAGAAGTTTGTTATCTATGTCGTGCTTTGTTTTTGCTTGCGCTGACATCTTACAGAGAAGTTTATCCGCTGTTGACCAGCGCCGTGGTACCCCGTCCAATCGCTTTCATGTCTACGCTATGTCCTAACGGGACTAGGAATTTGGCACTTATGAGGTGTGTTCGTTTCCGTCTCTCGTAAGCGTTCGGTTTTAATAGTTCCGATTTAGCTATTTCTCACTTGTGAGCATGATAAGACCCTACAAGCATAGCAACAGAGGTTGACACATATCCAAGATTGCTCACGACCCCCCGTTGCTCACAGTATCCTTCAATTTACCGTCCCGCCGTCCCAAAGACACTCGAGAGAATATTCGGTCCACTAAAGAATTCACTGTCAGCATAATCAGCGAGCCCTTTGTCGAAGCTGCCAATTCATGCTCTGTAGAAGCACCCGACTATGTCGACGAATGGATCGTAAGCGGTCTAACACCGGAACCTAGCGTAAGTTTGAAACATATCAACTAGGTTTGATTGAAAGCTGATTATACAGATGGTTATTGTTAAATCGTGTCTTAGACGCATGTCAAGCCCCCTAGAGTGAAAGAGAGCGCGGTCAGTTTTGAATGCGAGGTTAGCATTCCTCTATAAACGCTGAATCCTTGTTCACGTCGATTTTACTATTGACAGCTTTTCCATTTTCACGACATCTGTCCTCCGAATACAGACACAATAACCCACACATTGGTTTTGGGTCTCATCAAGGCTGTCCATGCTCGGAACGCCGTCTTGACAGATGGAGGGATGGTCGACCCTACCAAAGTACGCGCCGTCTCTAGACTTGGTGGCAAAATTTACGCCCGCATGGGCGAGGGATTCGAGCTTTCGAGGCCTTCATGGAAACTAATAAAGGAGGAATACGAAAAAATGTCAAAGAGTTAGAGGTTAATAAGGTGAATTATTGGGTTTCCGGACTGTGCCTCCATTTATCATACTCCAATTCCAGACCATAATACCTGAGTACTTCCTGTTCAGAATTCAGGAGTAGCACAGAACCTTGGAAAACTTAGCTCACAATCTACACGCGTTGCTGCTGCTGTTAGCAACTGTTATTCTGAACGTGTCAATGATCTCAGTCGTTCCAATATATTCATGTTCATGGCTTCTGTTAGGTTCTTGGAGGCACTGTTGCTGAAAAGCCATTTCAAGGTGTGCACCCGATTTGTAAGAATGCGAGATGATCTCCATCAGTTATGTATACCCCGGAAAAAAGTTAACACCGACTAGACGAACGGTTTCAAAGCTTTTGTGGTTGTTTTCGACATTTCGAATGATTTGTACGAGTAAGTTACCGAGGCCAACAACCAGTAGATGAGTATTGCAATAACCTCCAAGAATCGAGTTTACCATGAAGAGAATTTGTTGAAGTCCTTCCGTTGGGCGACGAGTCGCGGAAGAGAATCATATGCCACAGAAAGTGTTATGAGTCTCTTCTTGTAGATGCTACTAGCAACTAGCTGCTACTGCGTCGCAATAACGATGGACCATTTCGTTTGCACCAATTTTCATGAAGTTTGCACGCCTTCGGTAGTTTGATTCAATAGTAAAGCTCCACACACAACGCTAGGCTATTTCTATTTTTTTGGTCTCACATCTTTGGTACTCTTATTTCGCATACATACCGAAATTTGTCGGTACCTTTACGTCAAAGAGCGGGATTAACAGAGAGAAATCAATCTCTTTGAAGTTGTTGTCACTATCTACTAGGGTTCCATAGCATTATAAAATGGGATTGTTCTGTATTTACGGCTGGTCATGCGCCCTCATCTCCAAGCCAGCTATTATTATACTATGTAGCAAATAACACCCAGCGGAGAACCGTTGAACTTTGTTCTCATTGCCATTCTCGTTATCAGGTCCGGGATCATCGTCTCATGATTCCTTTGATCCTGATAAAAACAGCTGTACCTCCGCAGTGCTGTCGTCGTACTAATCCACTGCCATTACAACGATGGCGGCACCCCCAAGTCTAACATCGCTCGATCTCTCCGGGATATTTGTCTTGGCAAGTGCAACATGCTATATCACTCCCAACGCCCCCCTTTGACTGACAGAAAGCGAACTTGAAGAACAAAGCTCTGAGCACCAACACAGAGATGGATCTTATTCTGCAGAAACAAGGTGTCGGGTGGTTCGTTCGCCGAGCTATTTCGCTCGCATCCATCACCATTGCCGTCAAGCATTACAAAGACAAAGACGACGTAGAGCATATTGACATCAGGCAAACTCTTACGGGCGGGATAGGAGCCACGAATGAGGATAGCACGCTCGACTGGGCGTACAGGAGCCACGAAGACCATATATTCGGTGTCGTGAACGGAAGATCTCGTCGCATAAACGCGGATGAAGCTGAGGACGACTTCCTGAAGCAAAGCTGGTCGTCTGATGCTGAGGAACATGGGGTCATACATCTATACGATGAGAGCGATCCTCGCAAGAACAAGGTGAAATGGTCCGCTGAGCAGGTGCGTTTTCTCAGCAGTAGTTTTTTTGCGTTGAATGCGCCCGCTTAGCAGTATGGGGATGGTAGGTGTGGGGATTCAAAATGATCAATAGAGAGAGGAGACATGCACGCCATGTCAAGTTCACTGGACCTGAAGGCGAGCGTGTGGATGCTGTAATGATCTACGACTATAGTAAGTCCCTATCGCATACATGCCTAACTGTCCGTCTCTTGAACTGGGTCATGTTTAGCCGGTCCGAATCCTGCGAAGAAATAAACAAGTACTATAGTGGCCTTGAAGCTTGAAGGCTGGACCTCATTTGTATATCCCCAATATTCAATCTTGTCTGATATAACTATTGCAACCCACAAGCTGGTACCTTCCAGAGCAGTCTGATTGAAACCCGGAGTTGTCTGCAAGTTGATAGTCGACGATAAGATGTTCCAAGGCGATATTCAAGATTCACTATTATTATAAAACCTCTCAAATTCGACATATCCTAGCGAGAAGTGTCGTCCGGTTATCTCGATGTCAACGTCCACCCACGAAGACCAAATCAAACGAGTTTTGCAAAGGTTGGATTTTGATATGACACCGCGCCATCTCGCTCGTCCAGTGATTATTCTCTGGAAAAATGCATACATCATGGGCTCGCCGTTGCAGTGAGCGGTCTCTGTCAAACCCAGCTGATTCGTCTGCTGACTATATATCGATGCGCTGGTTAGCCAGCGACAAGTGTAGCCTGGATAGCACCATCTGCCTTCCTAGTTCCTGGAACATATTCCACCTTCGATTTGCCATGCCGTACCCACCGTATAACCAATTCCACTGTCTTGAGGTCTCAAATAGCCACGTATCCCGACCATAACTCGTCCTCCTGAGATCAAGATGCATACGACATGGCCGAATCGATGGGTGCGATTTGCCAATCTGAACCAATGAAACGCTTACGACCAAAAAAAGGCAAAGTCACATAGTTGCCAGGGGGGCCAAGCTACATAGAAGAGATCGGGAGCATCCAGACCATCTCTGCCAGGAAAGCAACTGATTGATAGCGATCAGGAACTGGTCGGTGTAGACCATGATGCTGTCCGTGTATGAGACTTCTCCGGATGTGACGATGGAGGCTATTCGGTGATCAGTGGAACGATTGAGGGATGTTCGTGGTGGCATCCGCCACCAGAACACGACAGTAAGAGCATGGAGGCAATAATGACGCAGACAGAGATGCATAAGTTGATGCGCCAACAGAGATAGTCACGAGTATTATGGAATCTGATCCCGTTTAATTCCTCTATATCCTCTAAAACGCGTTCAGGTGGACGTCTGTAGCGCGACTCTAACAGAGGGAGAGAGTTCAATGATGATGGTGTCAGTCACGCCGTTGTGTGACTACCGCGTCCTTGGGTAGTGTGACACGACGCGTCGAAGTCATGTAGTACCAGTGTTTACTATGGCGGAACAAATTCAACTCGCGTTTTCGCCCAACTCATCGGACCAGTCAGACTCGTTTCGTCTGCTCCAACTCCCTCCAGATCTCTGTAAACTCATCGAATCAACGACAGACGATCCATCTATCTGTATCAAAGGAAATCCAAGTGAAGATGCCGTTTTATGCACATCTGACAAAACATACGCGATCAGATCTGTTGCGCTATCCAACTCGGTCCTTGTAGTGTCTCCAACTCACGAAGAGAATCGAGTGGTCATACGCGATCAGAGGCACGAGATATTGGAAGTGCTGCCGTGTCTTCCTCGGCTGCATAAGCTAGGTAGTTTGTTGCGAGGACGAGAGTATGACGAAGGACACGAAGAAGAAGACGATGAGATGGTCAGTGGTGATGAGGAAGAACGGCTGGTACGTGGATTGTGCCGTGTTCTCAGCTTTTGATAGAAAACCTGAGCTATTTCACCCATACATAGGTTAAACGAAGTCGTCTATCATACAACGATGCCCTTGCACAGATACAGGCGAGTGATAGTGAATTTTCCCGAGGCATCAAAGACAGACGGATTCTCTCTATCGATGGTAAGCTGTCTCCCTAAGTTGAAGTGCATTTCGGCTGACGCACGACTCACTATGGAGGCCAACTGCGACCAATTGCTCCCTCATATCTTACAACGATACTCGAGCTTCTCCTGAATTGTCTTGTATCTCTGTCACAGTCTCATGAAGCGGCCTCCGTAGAGGAGCTCACTGCAGCCTTAGAAAGCGAGCACGATATCAAAAAGGAGGTCACAATCCAAGTGATGTCCTGGTTTGGGGATATCAGCTTCGGCTTGTGGAAAATGGGCATTGATGCTGTGCTCAGGCAAGTTGGCTTGGGTATTATGAGGATCTATAGAGTAAGACAATGGATCACACGTACCTCTCATAGCCTCACATTCCCTTTAGGATGAACCGATACCAGAAGAAGAATTCATGAAGAAATGGAAATCTGCAGTCGGAGATACCTTCGAATCGTCTATCTCTCTTAGCCTTCTTTCTGTGAGAACATTATCGCTAGACGCGAGGCAGACACTTATTTCTCATCACTCCAGGGAAACTATCTATCGTCAATTTCTCCCCACTCACATCCTCCTATAACAGTTCTTTCGTATTTCCCATGCTCTGAGCTTCCAGTGGATCCAGTCACCAGGTTTGCAGACCTGTTCCTTACTCGAAGTCGCTGGAAAGCGCAAGACATAGCACCGTTCTTAAACGACATTGCCGTCGATTCCAAGGAGCGAGACAAATTACTGTTGAAGTTTGCGCGAGCGCTGAATGATTCCGGGGGAGTGTATTATACAGCTCGGACAAAGTAGTATTTAGAATGGAATATATGCTGGTAATTAGATAAGGATTGCATATCAAGTGTAGTTACCTGACTAGTAAGTTGATCTCATTTCCATTTCTGTCTTCCACGTCTTCTCCAAGAATATATAGCCAAGGAAGGTGATATCCATGAATCTCGCAGAAGATAGAGTAGTTGATATGTAGAACATTTTGAATGGATATTTCACACGCAGACGGGAAAGATCTGCTGCAAACAGGCGATAAATGAGACAAGTGTTTTGCGGACTAATCTTAGTCACAACCTTCATGAGCAAAACATCAACATAATCAAAACAATGTGACAAACTTATAGAATTAGCGACAGCTGGTAGTATGATTGTGGTCGATGCACGACACTAGCTAAACCCCGACTTCAATGAACAGCATAAATAAGAGCAGAGGGGAAATGGATCTCCATGATCAGCCTGAGATCTTCCTGGTTTTCTTACTCGTGGATCCAGGCGCATAATTCACGTCACCGCCAGAATCTTTCCTCCTCTTTGCTCTCACACTTCTGGGCTTTTCGTCAGAAGCAATTGAGCCATCAACAACGCCTTCGATGAACGCCCACAACTTCTTGAATACAACTGTGTTCCCTCGAATAGCCGACTCTTCGCGGCGGATGAAAGAGCGCATCTGGTGTATACTCTTGGCTCGCTCTTCGTTGCTGTACTCAGACTGTATCATCAAATAAAGCAGTACACCTGTTATATCATAAGTGTTAACCAGGGTGCTTGGCCGCCAAGCTCTGCCTGTCACTTACCGATGAATACGAACTCGACGGGCGCTACCCTAGCCTGTATCTTGGAGAATGCCGAGTTTAACTCGGGCCTGGACGCAATATGCCTGAACGAAACCAATACGTCTTTGATATTTGATTTCAGCTTTGATGATGGCTGGTCATCTCTGAGCAGCCACTTGGAAAGTTTTTGCATGCTTGGAGGCCCTGTTTGTTCGGGAAGTTTATCGCAGCAAAAGATTAGCTGAGCAATGCATTGGAAGTCGCGTCCACGTTTTGTATCCCATTGCAGAACATTCGCAAGCCCGTCCTCGGCAGAAACAAATTGCGTCTCTAGGTCACCTATGAGAGTTGCCCAAGGAGATGATATAGCCTGCAGCCGTTCTGCTGTGGTGAGCGGCATTCCAAGCTGTACACGTTGGAAGATTTCTCGTTCGGTACCTGGCTTTAATCCTTGATATTCCACTGCAGTGAATGACATCAGTTCAAACTTGGTCAAGGCAGATGTTGTAGCAATGAGACTAAAATCCAAGACAAAAGCTTGGCTACTCTGGCTTGTAAGAGTAACAACATACCGCAGGTTACTGTTTTATTTGTAAATATTTTCTTCCAGTATTCGGGTACTTCTAATCTTGTTTTTCGATGTATGTCGGAGGTGGTGAACCAGTAGCTCTTCTTCGTCACCGGATCCTTGTCTATGTAGATAATTCAAAGGAGGTCGTTTTTCATGAGGAGCGCAAACATACGAGGAATCTTCCATTCAGAACGTGATCAATAAAATGAAAATAAAAATAGATTATATTGCGAGGCAAACTGACCTGTCCGTCCAGGAACTTCTGAATAGAGGTCAATCTCTGCTTTCCATCCACACAAACTCGAACGGGTTCACCATCTTCGTCGATGGTACACGCGAAGATCACGGGAGGGATATAGAAATTTCGGAAAACCGAATCTATCAAGCCTATTTGTTGCGGCTCGCGCCAGACGACGTCTTCCAGAGAGCATTCAACTTCAGTTCCAGACCAAATGTTCATTTTGAATTACCTCGTTGGTAAGGTGGATTCAAGTCCACCAACCCTTCATGGATTAAAGCTACGAAAGCCGAATCAATTGACGAACGATTGGTGCAGACATTGCAAGATGAAATACTTACAGTGCAGTGTCTGGGTTGTAATATTTGTCACTGTGGGTGAACGAAGGATATCATGGACTTGCATGGAGCCATCCTCTTCGTCCTCGAATTCGAAATCGGAGTCCAGTTCGTCTTGTTCGAAAGAAGGCATCACGCGTAATTAGCGGTGTCCAAGCCCAGGTTATTCGTATATGCTTCGTAGTGTATGAGCAGCCTTTATAAAACGCCGATGCTGAGCGCAGAGTTTGCGAGTAGTATCAACCGCGTTGTTGAAAGTCGCTTGGCCACAGTGAGGATGCCGCTTGAAAGTGACAATGATGCCATAACGGCGTGACTGTCGATCACGGATCGGAGTTCGGCGAGTCCTTCAAGCAAGTTGTTCCGAACGCGCTGATACTATCTTCAATGTGATTTTGTTACAGTGGCGGAAGGCGATCTAAAGGTTGCTTCGCCAACGTAGAGTATGTTTTCTTAACAATGTGTGAATGGTAATCAACTCAAGTATACCCTGAATCATGTCCCAGAACGTAGAGAATTATTTACGACAATATACTTGAAGCTCCAAATCGTAACTTTAACCCTGGCATCCTTATCGGGTCGCGGCTTCACTTCGTCCATGATGATGGGAACGTCCCCATACGGAAATGGTAATCCATCTGAGTAGTAATAGCCTGTCTGAGTGAGCCCTATGTACTGTATCAGTTCATTTTCAATGTTGACGTTAAAAGCGTGGTCACCATTCTACCTGCTCGCTGGGTCACCCTGACAAGCATATGGAGATATGGAGATATGATCACCATTGTTTGTGAAATCCCATAGATGATCAACGTTGCAACAAGGGGCGGCACATAGAGGCGTTGTCTAAACATTCAGAAAAGCTTTTCAGTCATTGTACCTACAATAATATAAACCACGGAGAATCAACATCTGCCCAGAAGACTAGGTAAATAACCTAATTCTCTACTTGTCATAGAAAAGTATTCCACAATGCAGCAGGACGGCCCAACATATGCTATATAAGAAGGATAGTAAAGAGAACAGAGAACGTGTGAGTATATGTCCGAGAGTGCAGTGTGATGTGGTGTGATGTATGCAAGAGTGGTCTGAGGACGGGGGAACGAAGTAGAGCGACAGGAGTAAGGAAGGAGGGTAGTAGAGGGGGTGGTATTAGGGAATGTTGTGGTTCTGTAGATTTATACAGGATGGCAGACCTTAAGACTGTGGGTATACAAATAACAAACGGCGACAACGACGAACGAACCAATTCAGCGCGGATTACGAGACTGACAGCGGGGTAAAATAATAGAAAAATCATGTCATCGTGCACACTCTACCTGGAAACCACCTGGAGTGTAGAGTTGCGTTTCAGATCCTTGACCCAGGATCTAAAGGACCTAAAGGACCATATTCCTTTGGACCACTTCTTCCTCCACTTCGCTTCTTCACATGTGTTTTCCAATCTGCTGATACGCCGGAGCTGACTCCATTGCCTGGCGTTACTGGTGATGTGGATCGCGCGAGAGGTGTGTAACCATTGCTCGAGGCTACAAGACCATCTGATAACTGGTATCTTGACGGTTCATTTGACGCGCGAGTGTTTCGCGTAGAAGGTCGACTCGGGGGTGGACTTGGATCATCAAATCCCTTCTCCAGCATTGCCTCCAACTCTGCACCTCCTACAGTCTCTCCCGAGGCGTTCGCATGCAGCATCGTGAGTCCTACGGGTGGTGGAGGGTACTGCGTGCTGTTCTCATTATAACCGCCGATTTGTGCTCCCCAATGATCATCATCTGACGAAGCAAGAGAGAAGGTATCAGAGCCGTCATATTGACTCCTAACATCCCCACGAGCGGCAAGATAATCGTCTCCGGCTTGGTATCCTGAAGGATGCATCCTCTCGAAGTCTCGCCTCCGTTTCTCTTCTCGCCTCAACTTCCTCAATCGCGATCTTTCCCAATCTTCCCATCTTCTTAACGGAACAGACACCCCTTTGAACTTTGCTGCGCCTTCCCCATGACTTTCTCCCTTCCTTTCGCCTTCGACTTTCCTGTTGACTGACAAGTAAGTAAACACAACTCGACTGCCTCGCCAAGAACGTACCGCGTCTCTCCCCATGAGAAGTCATCAAAATGCCAAAATGCATAAACCGGTAGAATAAAGTTCCACACAGGTAATGCTAATAGATATATCAACATCCAGAATACGTACACCACTTTCCTTGTGGTGAACAGGATCAATACTGCAGGTAGCCCAAGCACAGCGACGAGAAGAATGAGTGGGATGGCCTCCTCGAATGAACGCGGCGGCGACAGGATGATTCCCACAATCAATACGTACGTTAATACGATGGCTACAGGGAGAACTACTGTCCCCACTAAATCCATGGCCACAATAAATTGCATGCTGAAACAGAACGTCCCACAAAGGTTCCGCACGAGCGCCAATTCCATGAGATTGTGGACCGTTGAATTGATCCAGCGTCGACGTTGGGACAACAAGACAGAAAAGGTGTCGGGAACAACCGTTCTACACCTCGCCTGTGGTAAGAACATCATCTTTCTGTTGGGGAATGTCCGTATAAGAATCGTAGTCAAAAACCGATCCTCTCCCAACAGAAGTAGATTTTTCTGGTGAAGGGTTACGACATCGTTCTGACTATACTCCTTGACGATTTCTGGCTTGATGATCAAAGGAATCCAATCGTCGCCTGATGCCCTGCGTGCTTTGAGACGGAACATCGAGAAACAACCCGGGAGACACGAAACACCACCGAAAACCGACTCAAAAGCCTTGGCCATATGATGCGAGATGAAATATTCGAATACCTGAATTGCGGTCACCCATGACTGTCGTTTATTTGCTATTCGAGTCTCCCCACATACTCCCATGATCATTTGATCATTATGCATGCAGTTGACGAGATGTTTCAAGGAATCCGGGAACACTTTTGTGTCAGCATCAACCTGAGGAATGGTCAGTAAGAAAAGAGTTAACTTGGAACTAGACCTACCATCAAACACACTTCGAAGAAATCAGGTGTAACGCCCATGAGAACATGAATCTTCCTGAACAAGTCGAAATCCAAAGGCGTCATCCGGTCGTTGTAAGTTACATGAGAGAAGAAGTTCATTAGGATCAACTGGCTGTCACGTTTTCCACGATTTCCGGGCTTCTTATCTGTAGTGGCTTCTTCTTCCGTGCCGCACTTGACCACGATGACTGTGGGAGTTCGCCTTCCGGCGACAGCTGTTCTCACAGTTGGCAAATGAGGTATTTTGATGAATGTAGGTATGCTCACTGTAATGTCCAGCATATACCATTGCTCTGTTTTCTTGCTTGGCCCCCGACCCCACAGCGATGTAAGACATAGGCATCGGGTTACCAAATCTCGGATCAGGTTCGAGTAACGAGACGCATGTATCAGGTGTGCTCCGCTTCTCTCCAGCGCCTGTAATCATCCCATCTGCAACTACGAACAGCAGTTTCCTCGAGTCGGAATAGCTTGTCGACGATATGGAATCCAGAGTCGTCCGAAGTGACTCTTCACCTTCGGAATAACAGGTGACTAAGCACACAGCGAAAAGCTCGGCACCAATTCGCGCAAGGCTCATGACAGGCGTAGAGGTCTCGGATGAAGACACTAGGGTAGTGCTCGATGCCGAAGGCGTGGATCGGGCAAACTTTGGGGTCGTCTTCACCAGTTTCTTGCTCCCGGCAGGTCCAGCCCAAGGAGCCGTGCCGTGAACATTGTCAACAGACACATTAGCTCCTTCTGGCATTACGGCAGGGCTGATAGCATGTTTGTTTAACTGAGCGCTGCTGACGTTGCCAGCCAATCTCCTCGATAGAAACCAGTTAAATACGCATGCCATTGCGAATCGAATGAACACCAAGCCCAGAATTACGATGAGACCGGAATAGAGGACAAGTTGGGAAATGAAGCAGCCGGTAGTGATCTTGTCGATGTTTCCAGCGTAATATCGTTCCATCAGACAAGGAACTACACTCTTAAGATCTGCTCTATGGTAGAAAAGCATTGTAGCATCTTTGCCACCAGCAGGGGACTGGGACCGGAGCACTGTCCGAATCACGGTATCGACAGCGTCGCCTGGTATGTTATTGGGATGCAGGGTCATGTAAGGATCCAGATTGAGAACTGCGCCATCAATGACGAGAAAGTTTGTAAGGTTTGCGACCTGCTGCCAATCGTAACCGACTATTGACGTTTCATTGGTAATGCGGAGAGTGGAAAGGGTCGATATACTATTGAGCGGTCCGAAATTACAATTAGAGGTTGGTCCACATGGATCGTCGACTGCCGCGCGGAACGAAAGGCCGTTACATGCCGTGTAGTAACTTGCAGCTCGAGAGAAACGATTGGTAATATCTTGACCAGCGAACTGGGCAGCCAGGGTCTGGATGTCAGTGTTTGTCGTCTGCGTGGTATTAAAGACATAGCCCTGTACTCCGATTACGCCAGGCGTAGAACCTAATCGTAAAAACTGTGCCCTGCTTGTGGCGGTCGTCTGCGGACAGAAGACCTTTTGCAGGCCGATCGTTATAAAACCAACGGTGCCACACATGGCGATAATGATGAAACATAATGATATCTTCTCCCTCCATGCTTGTTGTTTTTGCTTATCGTGGAGACCACCGAGGGAACTCAAAAGAAAGGCAGGTGCCCAAAATGTGATTACGCGGGAAAAGATCTTCCACGGGTCGAAACCGCCGCCTAATATCGAATCGTTGGCCGGAGTGGGCGTGTTGTGAATTAGAGGCACGGGGGCTACACTACGTTCCGGCCGTGTCAAGGTCTTTGCCCTACGCATTGTTGTAGCCGAAGAGAGTGGGGGTCTAGTAGTAGGAATCGGGACATCAGATTGTTCAAACTTGAGAGGGGGCGGCATGACGAGTGACTGGAGTGAAAGACAGTATCGGCCGTGCCAGATGGCCAATTAGGACTGAAGGGGATGGGGTGGATGGGAACGAATGGACGCCAAAACCGGGTACAAATAATGGGTAACGGGGAGAATGAATGATGGAGACAACTTCGACGATGTCGACAACAGCGACGACGACGGTAAATATCAGCGGGCGATGCCTGACGCTGGAGTAACAAACAACTTTGCAACGAGTTACAGATGTGACAGTTGACTTCTTTTGTCACCCCAGGAAGTTCGCGTGAACTTGAACAAGATATTATTCCTTCTATTTCTCCTGCTCTCGTGATCGTCGTGCACGTTGGCTAGGACTGAGTCCACTTCTCCCAGCTTTTGCAGTCTTCAACTGTACGAATAACTTGCAGTGCATGCCCCGAGGACGCACCAGACGGCTTTCAGCTTCAGATCCAATTTCAAATGTCTTCTACTCTCGTTGAAACTGTCCCAATCCAGCCCCCACATACTCTATATGTAGGGACGCCGACAGTTTCAATACCCCGTCACGCAGAATCGCCTTCTCCGCACGAAAAGCTCACTGCACAGGTGATTGTCTTGTCGACATGACATTGAACCCAATTTCTGATCCCCACATCTGACCAGCTGGCACATCTGGCATCCCAGCATCATGCAAGTGAATATAACCGTCTGAAGTTTGGCCCCAAAGGTGTGTATAAATCCAGGTGTTCTTACCAAGACACAGGTTGTGAGCATCGCTCCAACATGGTGTCTCAGCATCACATTTGTGTTGCTTTGTGCAATATTACTCCTTTATTTCGTATTTAACTTCTCTTAATTAATTATAAGAGACTGAGTTTGTCAATCAATTACAGGTGCAACTGCGAAATATGTGCCGTTATCGGTACATATGCCTAATCAAGTACAGGAGCTTAAAGCTCGTCAAACACGTTGTACCACAGAAAAGTCTTGGTGGCTATCCGACAAGCGTCCTTCCAGATTTCGCACTGAATTTTCATGCGAACCTCGGATTACGTTCATTTCCGATGGCGTTGACTTGAAACAAGAACTCTCAGCCGCCATGGATTCGCCATTATCGAGAAATTTAGTTTGCAATGCCCAATTCAAAACCTCCGAGACTCATCCTATAAAGTTAGTACAATTATTTCTCGCACCACTAACAGTTGTCATGTTTCACTGTAGTATTTCAGTTATCATACCATTGGAGTTATTACCCATCGTCTCCTTTCATCTCGTTCAAACACGAAAACCATCTCCTGTTCTATATGATATACCACCGCCGTACCATCTTGACAGAGTTACTTCTTATACGCATCCCACCCAGCCACCTCCCCCCATCATGAAGCCTCCGGTCACACGTATAGAATCTGGAAACGCTTCGCCGTTAGCACCTGTGGTTTGGAACCGTGCAGCGGTCGCTCAAGCTCTCCAAGCAGCCATGAACACTCGTTTACGAGGATCTTTCAAGGCTAGGAGCCTGTCTAGATCCAGAATCTCTGCGGCGCCTCTTCAGGTGTTTACAGACGTCGAAAGCAACACAGATGTAGCGTATGTTTCGACTTCGCCAATACTCCTATTTTAATTAACAAAAATGACATAAACCAGCAAAGTTGAGAAGGCCCTCAAGCCAACGAGACTGCCGCCATCTCCCATTAAATCACGGAAGTCAGGACATTCAATCGGAAACTTATACTTATCGTCTTGTCCGGGAAAAAAAGGTCGGTTCTTATTTAAGCCCATGGCTCGTGCGCCCGGCTGATGTACATTCTCATAGTTCGTTTGACTGGTCCCGTCAACGGTCGTGTCGGTGTATGCAGGGACCTGGGTCGAGATCTAGCTCGTATTAGAGAACTTGGGGTTGGATGTATCGTTTGGTAAGTAAACCACTCGAATGTCCTCGTTAGATCCTCGATTTTTATCCGCCTCGTTGCAGTTGTTTGGATGATAATGAGCTCGAATACCTAGGCGTCTCCTGGACTGATTATACTAGAATTGCGAGCGAAAATGGTATTGATATCTTGAGGTAAGTCCTTCACACGCCATCACATGACGATGATATTGACCAGCGTGCAGGATTCCGACACCGGAAGGTCTCGCACCTTTGGAACCTAGAACTTTAGACTCCCATCTGACGCGTCTAATTGACTCCTACACTCTGCAAGGCATACCCATCCTTGTGCATTGTCGTGGGGGAGTAGGACGTGCTGGTTTGATTGCGTGTTGCTGGATATTGAAATTGGGGTTGTGTGGATGGATTGACACCCACACTCTCGCCCCCACTTCAACAAACCAAACGGTGGGGATAGAAGATCCTATCAGGAGAGACACTATACAGCTTGTCGAGAAGGCCATCATGATTATAAGGCGGCGGCGGAGTGTGAAAGCGGTTGAGACATTTGAACAAGTGTTGTTTTTGGCCGAGTATGTTGAGTATTTGAGACTGTGTGGTTCTGCTTCTATGCCTGACTTATCAGTTGGGGATGACGAGTGATTGTTTCGCTGTTGTTTTTATTTGCTGTCGAGTGTTCCGCGTTGTTTGTTTCGGCTCTAGGTAGTATACCCCCGTTCGTTGTCGCTGTCATAGTAGCTCATAGCATAATATATCGGATTAAATTACTTTCCAGGTTCTTCGAAGACCCCTGGTTGCATACTCCTTGCTGCATAACAAACAACTATCGGAACAAGCCACAGAAACTTCAAGGTCTAACAAGTTAATGTTCCACACGCATCGGCGATAATTACTTTAGAGTAGATGGGGGAGAGTAATAGGATCTCTACGTGTGTAATCATTTTACTGGCCTGGGTCAAATCAGAGGAGCGAAAAAGTTAAACTTCGATCTGTAACAACGTAGACAATGTGTCTCCATCTTCATCGTCTCAATTATGAGCCCCGCTTGACACTCCGAGCCAGCCAGTCCAACCCTTCGGAAAGTCCTTCACCCGTTCCAGCGCACGTAGACTGTAACGTGGGCTCACCAGACGTGTCATAAGACTCTACAAAGAAAGACGTACCTGGATATACCATTTATTTCTCAATCGATGTAATTGTAATCGATCTGTAATTTCACTTGCGCTCAAAGCATAAGGTAGGTCTTGCTTGTTTGCAAAGATTAAGAGAGCGCAATTGTGCATCTCGTCAGAACTGAGGATATGATGCAGCTCTTCCTGCGCAATGGAAATTCGATCAACGTCGTTTGAATCGACGACGAAAATCAGTGCTTGAGCGTTCGAGTAGTCTGGTGAGAGTTGTAGTGGATCATGCTCGACGAAATAATGGGTTTGGACGTACAATGTCTCCATAGCGGGCGGATCTTTTCTTGCCCGCCGACATCCCAGACTGTGAAAGTCACGTTCTTGTACTCTACACGTTCCACATTAAATCCTGTAGACACAAGTCAGTCGACGTGTTAATGCCAAGAACAGAGATTTGTACCAATAGTTGGGATGGTATGGACTATTTCCCCTAGCTTCAGTTTATAGAGGATTGTAGTCTTGCCTGCGCCATCGAGACCCAACTATAGGAGGAGAATCAGAAACGTGCTAGAGGAAATTTGGTAGAGTTGCTGACCATCAGAGCACCTGGTTGCAACAACATCAATACATTTAGGATTGAATATCAAGGGCAAAACGCACGCATTTCATGGTTTGTAAAGCTATAAAGAAGAGAAATGAAGGAACCCATTGTCGCAAGTCCAGAGGGTCGAAGGGTAATGATGCAGAGCTCATTCTATAGCGAGCTTTATATTGGCTACAAGCTGGTTGTTGGACACGTTAGAATGTGGGGAATACGTGTTCCTCAGGCGCCCAAGTTATTGGACCTAGTCATATGTGACTGCGGAAAACAGTCACTCTGATTGTTAGTGTCGCAACGAAGGCTATACTTACAAGATAAAATAGGTAACACGAGACAAGCTGACAAGTCAATAAAGAGGGGAACGTGTCGTGATCTGACGTTGACAAACCTGGAGTCATTGGAACTTGTCGGACGTGCACAGAGTTCATTAAAGTCGAGATATCATTTTTAGGTGTCTGGCAGTGCCAGGACCGTCGGGAGGCTGTTGAATAGCTATATCTGTGTGGAGTAGTTACTCGCACGAACGGAGCCCAGATACGAAATGAGCAGGTTACCAATGAGGGCAGGTTAGATGGCAAGTATATGCGAGTTGTTCGCGTGGCAGCGGCCAGACCCTGTCCAAGCCCAGGCAGTGCGAACAAACTAGGAGGTTGGATTATGACTGGCAGGTTTTGATCTTTACATTCCTATGTACATGGAGTACTGTACTAGTAGGAAGCCGGGAAGAAACAAATCATGTGCTTCTTCAAGTTGAAATCCTTGAAGCGGCGCCGTCAATTATCCGCTACAAGGTACTATAGTAGCGAATATCTGCAACCCTTCCTGAAATTTGTCTTCGGCAGAGTTTTGCGTGTTTTTATTCAAGCGAAATTGGGTTTCGGTAGAAATAAAAAGCATGTGAGGAGTCAGAAGTACCTGTAACGGATAGAAGTTACCAGTCAGAATCAGAATCCCGTCTCCCGGTTGCAACCCTCACTTAACGCTTCGATGGCTTTATCTTCTGTCGATAGACTGACCATAACATTTCTAGTCGACAACAGTATAGAATGGTTCTACAAATTCCCCCCAGGCTTTTCTAGCGAACTCAGGTCTCATCTCGCTGATGATCCTCCAGTCGATCCTAGAACTGGGATTCCTATCATCGAGCTCGACGACTTCTGTTGTGGTAAAACATGTATTAAAACTCGTATCTTGGAAAGTATTCAATAAACCATTCACAGGCGCCCACGGATTTTCCGCACTAATTGTAATCATAAAGCTCTCGTTTACGGTCCAACACAGTCATGACTAACAATCAATGATGTTTACAGGAAACCGAGGTAGAAGGAAAGCCCCCACACCTAACGCTTTTCGATACCGGTCCAGATTCCAAATCTCTCGTCCGCAACGTTGCTGCAATGAACGTTCCCGTTTCTAGAATAGAACGTGTCATCCTCTCTCACTGGCACCGGGATCACACTGGTGGATTACTGTCGCTCTTGAAACTCAGAAGCAGTGAAAGCACCGCCCACCCACCAGAATCAGAAATCGTCGTAGACGCACATCCTGACAGGCCGATTGCAAGGGGAATTGCACCAAACGACGATCAGATTATCGGTCAGCTGCCTGCAGACCCCACATTCGAGCTTATCGAAGAGGCAGGAGGCAAGGTCGAGTTCCATCGGGAGGGTCATGCAGTTGCAGATGGAGCCATATGGGTTAGCGGAGAGATTCCGAGGCTCACTGACTTTGAACAGGGCATCCTGGGTGGCGTAAGGTTTTTCGAAGACGATACAGGGAAAGGAAAATGGGTTCGGGAAAATGTGAGAACAAGTTTGTGTTCGTCTTCCTTCTCTAACCTCGATGGATATCAAGCACATCATGGATGAACGGTATGCTGCGATTGATGTCAAAGGAAAAGGACTCGTGATCTTTAGCGCGTGAGGCCCTTTCAATACTCTTACTGCCATTCAGTTTCCTACCACGGTTTATCGTGCTATCAGCTGTTCGCACGCAGGCATCGTCAACGTTGTAAAAGATGCCATCAAAACATTTCAAAAACAGATTTACATGGTATGTTATTAATTTCTCAGTTTTCGTATCATCGGGTGATGGTAGATAGATCATCGGAGGTCTGCACCTTGGAGGCCCAGAGCTCGAGCCACGTATAGCTCCAACTGTTGAATTTCTCTCTAAAACAATGATACCGTCGCCTACCTACATTCTTCCCATGCACTGCTCTGGGTTTTTGGCTAAGGTAGCCCTACGGGAAGCGTTGGGAGAAGGCTGTGTCCCAGCTGGAGTTGGAATCAAGGTAAATATCCAAGGTTCCGTAACCGATCCACGGTTTTTGGTCCCTCCGTCGTTGGGTGAGTGATATAGCAGTTCCCGATGATTGTATGTATGTATGTATGTAGCATCTATTACATAGTAAATTCATTTTATATCTACGAAACATGCTTGTTGAAGTCAACTATGAATGGAGTTCTGAGCGCGAGCACCAGTGAGCAAAAGTTGAAGATTCTCGGGATTATGCGAAGCTTTGAAGCGCTCAGCGCCAGCATTTAATTTGACGCGCTTAAACTTTGTCAGCAGAATAATAACTCTACTCGTTAATAGCTTTGCTCCTGCCATGTTACGTGCAGTCAGAAATACTCCTCTACGGAGATGTCTACATACACTTGCACCTGCTGCACGGCAAACGCGGTCAAGAAGACTCGCATTGGCTGGAGCAGCTTCCGCAGCGGCCGTCACATACATCGCATGGAAAGCAACATTCCAAACGAATAACATTGCATTAGACTCCCATCGGCAACCCACCGGTCAGTCTCACCTGAATATCTTTCCGTTCACAACTTTCTCAACCTGTATCTCAAGCTTCATCAAAATCAAAACCAAAGAGCCACGTCGAACCCTTGGAACCGACGGCAGAACCAGAACTAAAAGCTCAAATTTCGCACCCGCCAGAAGAATCCGATGAACCTCCTGAAGGTGAAGCAGGCAACGAAGGAGAACAAGAATCGGGTGCATCATCTGCGTTCAATCCCGATACTGGAGAAATCAACTGGGATTGCCCGTGTTTAGGTGGAATGGCTCATGGTCCTTGCGGTCCCCACTTTCGAGAAGCTTTCTCGTGTTTCGTGTTCTCTGAACAGGATCCCAAGGGTATTGACTGTGTAGAAAAGTTCAAAGCTATGCAGGACTGTTTTAGAGAACATCCAGAACTCTACGGTGAAGGTATGTCCTATTATATTGCTCATATCTGTCAATTATAAAAATCGGTTATTTAATTAGAAATCGCGGATGATGATGATGACGACGAGCAAGCTTCAGCACCGTCAGATCCTGCAACCCCTGCCACGACTCTGACGAAGGAACCTCCATCTCAAATCCCCAACACTCTATAGGGGGATCACAAGTGGACAGACTTTAATCATTCACGTAGCACTCGCATCTATAACTCATAACCACCACTCAACTGAGTAGATTACAGTAGCGTCACTTTTTACGAGGCGATATCAAATAATTTAACATTATCGAGTATCTGCAGCATAGTAGTGGGAAATTTGTGCAAGAGTAGTTGTAACATAAGATGACAGCAGAGACAGTGAGGGATTGTATCTGGAAGAACGATTTAGCCCAGAACGAAACACAATTGAAGCTCCCACTGACAATGTAGATGAGACTGTTCGAAAACAATTAAAATGAAGTGCGGTAACCGATAAGCAAGAAGAGAAAAAGACCTAAATAATTATTTAGCAACGGACGACAGACAGCAAGAAGAAACGCACAAAAAACGACAACAACGACAACACCATCCCATCGGATGTCATGAGTTCCGCCTCAACTCACTCGAATCTTCTGATGAATGACCAGGGGAGCCCACATGTAAGTGCGTGAGTATAGTGGCAACGGAACTGTTCTGCCGACAAACAAGCTCTATATCCTGGCCATTCCACACTCTTTGAGGTTGAATCGCAACATCCCCAACATCGGTGTCGTCATCAATAGGAACTTCGAGATCAATCTCCATCTTTCCCGCCATGCTTCGGTGATAGACCTTGCTTCGAGATTTCGAGCGTGCGTGTAATGAAGAACGGAAGTTCATTCCTTTTCGTGAATCGTGACGAGACAATTTTCCATTTGGGCTATGAGGAGGGGAGTATGAAGAAAACGACGTGCTGAGATCTCCTGGGTAGATATCATCCCCAAGTAGACTTTCTTGCAACACCTTGAATGCCACGCTTTCCGCAGCAAAGTGGAACTTGGAAGTTCCAGGATCCGAAGCTGGAGATTCCCAAATACTTGACGTGACATCTATTTGTCGCTTTATAGACATAGCCCACTGATGTCTCAGCACAGGGTCGTCTACACTGAACATATACCTGCGCCGCTCTCCGTGAACATCAGAAAAGGCGATCTGGAAGGTGTTTCGCATGAACGCTCGTTCAACAATGACGATACTGCTTTGCGGGAGGCCTGAATAGCATAGAGCATTTGCGCCCGACCGCTGCATGACAACGGTCTTCGGTCCTAGTGACGTTCCCGTAACTCGGAACGATACTTCTGCTGATTTCGTGAAGTTGAGTATTGGCGGGTCAAAAGTTAAATCCTGCCCAAAGAGCTGGATATTCAACTGAGTATCTGGTTGTGGTATTCGAAGAATGATCGGTTCTGACTGAACACGATACGTTAGTCGCTGTGGCAGACCACGCTTGACTGTTATGATGGCATCTGGTGGTCCTCCTTGATTAGCTGGGTTTCGAGCCTGGGTTAATCTCTCGCGGCGAAACGAGCTGAAGATATCCTCCAACAATTCATCGGACACCAACCCTCGAAGGTCATACCTGCGAAAAGCCTCGATGAAATCCCTAGCAATGACATTCCTCTTTTGGTATCCTGTGACACCTGGCTCTTGCCCAATACCACCGTGTAAAACTTCATTCAACTGCACAATCGCACGCACGAGCTTCATAGCTAAATCCTTATCGAACACAACGATGGCAGAGTTTGCCTCGTACCATCGACCAGCAAAGGCATCCAGTAGGTACTCGGAAGGATTGAAGTGCGCATACGACTTCGCCGGGATATTGACCGTTTGAAGAAACACCCTCAATGCTTTGTCCACCCTCAGACCAGTAAACCCGAACTCGTCGATGTATGACTTGAGCACAAATTTAGAAGTCCGACGCGAAAGGTAGTCACCCAACTTCGCCCGATCCAAATCCAGCGTCTTGAACATCAGCTGTCCTAACCCAACCGGGTCGTCGCGAGTTTTAGCCTTCTCGAACAATGTGGCGATTGCATGATCAGGGTCTTTCGCAAATTGATGAACGAATGTTCGGATAAGCGTGTGCTTTAGTGAACCAGAAAGATGAGCTTTAGCACTATTATCATCTCGATCAATCTTCAGTCGAAGATTTTTCAAGTGCACGACACCCTTGATTAGGAACCGCCGATCAGGAATGGAAAGTTTCGTGGAGTCTAGCAGGCTGTCCTGGTCCCGCCAAATAGGTTTGGCAATGACAAGAATATCATTAAACAGGAACAAGAATCGATCTTTCACGGTATTGGAATTGACCACCTGTAAGACGGGTGAGGACAACATCAGCTTGCGTGGTGGATCGTCGATCGCGAATGGTAACATCGATGTCCTCGGTCCACGTCCCAATAATTCATCAACACGCTCCATGAGTGTATGATTTTGAGTTTCTTGATTTGTAGCATCAATGACCGGATGAGAGGACAAGGTGGAAAAGGAAGCAGAGGTAGAGCGAGTCGGGTAGTCATCCAACGATGACTGAGGATCGGGGGTAGAAGATGGGGGTTCTGGAGGGGAAGGGACAGTTGATGGAGGATCGGATGTAACATCTGATCTAGGGGTGTCTAACAGGCTAGGTGGACTAGTGGAATTAGATTTATCCAATGGATTCGGCGCGATAGTACCAAATGCATCATCAACAGCCTTCCTGAATGCAGACGTGACCTCTGCGTTGGAATGTCGTTTCCCTCGAAGCGTGCTGCCGCTCGCACTGGTTGCTGTTCGGGACTTATCACTCTCTACATCTTCCCAGTCAGCTGACAAATCCGCTTCTTTCCGAGACAGGAAATCTGAAATAGACGATTTAGTTTTCAGATCTGGAGGAGATCGAGTTCCAGAAGGGGGAGATATAGTAATGTTTGGCGTGGTCGTCCCCGTAGATGGAGAGAATATCTTCTTGGCGGTCAGCCATTTCTTAACGCCTTCACGGGTAGTCGGAAGCTTCATAGATCCGGACTGGGTAGACCCCGTAGCAGACTGTGGAGATGGTATGGAGAAGTAATCGGTAGAGGTTGAGGATGGCACTGCTGACATGGTTTGAGGAGAGTATGTACTGAACTTTGCAATCAAACGCGAATCTGAAGCTTGATGCGACAATTTTCTGTCTCTAGAGGCCTCCGGAGATCGACTGGTCAAGTTCGACGAACCAGAACTTGGCGCGGGTTGGTCTAAACCTAGCACAATATCTGGTGTCGATGCAGAATTTAACATACCCTTCGCTCGTGATCGCTGCTTCTCTAATTCCATCATGCCAGGAAATGGAAATAGTTTGGCGTCTGCATACTTCAATAAATCTGCGTTCGAAGCAGCAGGTATTGGAGAAACTCCGCCTTTGGGTGCATGAGGAGCCAACGACAAGACGGAAGCAGATGCAGGGGACGATGTGTGCGTTTGAATGGGTGGTTGGGATTGTTGATATGCAAATGTGCCAGAAATGTCACCTTTGTCCGTCTTTGCGCTGGTAAGGCTTGCGCCACTCTCCCTGCTGACGCTGGAATCAGTGTGATCTCGCCCTTGACGTGCACCGATACTGTTTGTCCGAGATCGACGTCCATTTTGAGAACCCGTCCGAGTGAATGTGTTCTTGACTCTCTCCCAATACCCGCCCTCAGACCGTTTTGGTGTAACGTCTGTGGTAGTTATTCGATGTTCCTCCAAATCCGCGTATTCGCCGTTAGTTGACGTTTGTCCGAATACAGGTGTGGCGAGGGGAGGAGTAGGATATATCGATGTAGAGCCATAATCATCACTCAGCCGAATTTCGGACGTAAAGTTTGACAGAGGGGCAGCTGATGAGGGGGACGGAGGGATATGGAATGGTGTAACTTCAGGAGACGTTTCACGTTCGACGAAGAGACTTTTCAACTCCAACGGAGCCCGAGGTGAAGGAGATCTATGGAATACTTGCACTGGTTCCTGAGCATCATCCTCATCGTCTCCATCCTCTTCACGTTCGTCGTCGTCGTCATCGTTATTGTTTTTATTGTTGTTTTTGTTGTTATTCTCCTCGTCCTCATCATCATCGTTTATCGGCATACGTGACTCCGGAACTAGTTGTGTATCATAAGAAAAAGCGAGCAAGACCGTATAATTAATACTACGTACCAGGTTCTGCAACCCAACTGATTTCACGCTCGAATGCATCGTGCGCAAGTTCGTGACGTGGTTCCTCATACGGAATCGGATCTTCCTCATCCTCCAAGTAAGCCTTCTCTCTTAAAGGAGTTGCAAAAGGACTCGTTGGAAAGATATCTCCTCTAAGACCATTCTTCTGCGACAGAAACACCGGGACTCCAATTCCAGGTGCAGAATCTGAAGAGAAATTAGATGGAGCATCCGACACGTGTAGCATCCGACCAGATGACCTTGGGGGTGAACGGTTTGGCGTACGCGGAATACTGGGTGGCAAGGGAGAACTTCGTGGGGGTACATCGTCTTCGTCTTCAATGAGAGGACCTCGTCTGTCAAGTGGTGTTTCACTTGCAAAGGAATCTTCTTTGGAAATTGGTGGGCGTGGGGGCGGAGGGTCCGGAACACTGTTCGAAGGTAACGAGGGTGACGAAGGGAGAAGAGGAGTGTTCGGAGTCGTCGAAGGCTCATCGCGGTCATCGACAACCGTTGGAGCACGAGAGGAACTTCCTCGTCGACGACGTCTCCGTTTCGTAGGGGTAGGAGTCCGTACACTAACTTCCTCTCCGCCGCTCGTTTGATCTCCTTCCGGGTTTATCCGTTCAGCTAAACGATGGAATAACAGTGCCCTCGCAGCCATTCGTTCACCGCCCGCAACGGTATTGTTCCTGGTGAGCTTTCCTGCTGGTAGCGGCGACAGAACCGCAGGATCGAAGATTTCACCTGTCAGTTTTGCCATTGCAATCCTACGCTGAACCCCGCTACTGGCGCTATTTGAACGGAACAGACCCTTCTGTAACGCTTCTAGGGAAGGAAGCATTGGAGTTGACGGAGCTGTTCCTGGATATAACGAGGGTTCCAGAACGCCAGT
Organism: Sarcodon aspratus; assembly: GCA_003313825.1. Taxonomy (NCBI): domain Eukaryota; kingdom Fungi; phylum Basidiomycota; class Agaricomycetes; order Thelephorales; family Thelephoraceae; genus Sarcodon; species Sarcodon aspratus. The sequence continues at coordinate 44,743 of QLOR01001115.1, forward strand.
CACTTGAGTATTGAAGCGAGAAGGTCGTGGAGAGAGTACAGCTGGTGACGCAGGGGGTGAAGGCGCATCATCATCTTGAGAGGACTCGTTACTAGTATGGTTCAGTGTGCGGGGACTGGGAGTAACGACTCGCAACTTAGTCTTCAGATCCTTAGATCCTCTCGACCTCGAACGTGATCTACGACGTCTCTTGTGCACTGACAGCGTGTCCTCTTCCTTTCCTGTTGCAATTCCTTCAGCGTGCTCCTCATCTACCGTTGGCGCCGCAATTGGGCTCGTCTCGGTCTCTAATTCAAGCTCAGGTTCTACTAACTCGTCTCCCTTCTCCTGATGCTCCATCGCCGGGGTCGATTGGTCCTGTGCTTGAATCGTCTCGATCAGTGGCGGGCATTCATCTTCCTTCCCATCTAATCCATTCTTGTCGTCAAGTTGGGACTTCTCGCCTTCACTGACTGCTTCGACATGCATTGGTGGCCGCCGTCCGTCTTTCATCCGGGGTAAAGAGGCTGCTCGTTTGAGTTTTGCAACAGCAAAGGCACGCTGCTCAGCGGCCGAAGACTGCTCCATACCCTAAATATCAAATCCACCCTGGCGGTCCGACTTTGAAGCCCTGCTCGAGAAAACTGTTTAATAACAATTCTATGACGATGATACCCGGTCCGTTGACGAACTTTGGATGAAGTATCGCTTTGAACCATGTCAATTGATGCTCTAACTGTCAGATGAAAACCATCCCTCACTTTGAAAAGCTGCAATATGACGCGAAGGGCGACTCGAGAATCAGGTGGAGGTTGACGAGTCCAACTTCTCTTTAAACTGCTAAAAGCACGTGGCGAGCAGATTCTAAGCACGATTTCATACGGAGTTGTATACCCAACTCACCTTGGCCGCGAGGACGTCCGAGACGTTCTCTCCTGGTGTCTGCTTAAGGAGATAGAATGAATACAACTTCACAAGCTGTGTGCTTTATGCTGTGTGCCATGAACGAACTCGTGTCACTTTATGTGACGCATGTAACGTTGCTTTCCGTCACGTTTCGTCGCCTCGCGTTTTCCATGATGAAGTTTGCCTCCGGTAAGGAATGCAGATCCTTGCAGGCTTGTACATACTTCGCATGTAATGCATGTAATTCATCACCCGCTTTGCCGCTCCTGTCCTCACCGAAAAAGTCTGTTCTGAGTCGGAAAATGCTGCTCGAATCATTGTTTTCAGAATATGAGCCATGATATCATCTAGTATTCATGATTAACAACGTGAAGTCTTTACAGCTTGCGAGAGATCATATGTGCACGTCTCCGTTCCTTAACATGCACCTGACTACTGCAGCATGGCTGGATGAACAACGGAAAAAGCTACCGGGACAACTCTATTCTAAGCAAGAAGTGGCGAACAAACACTTGTCCGGGTCAGCTCTCTATTCCAAGAAAGGACCTGTGAACAAAAACCGACCAGTTCAACCTCCTGGTTCTCGATTTCCCTGATTCGAAGCAAAGACTTGGGAGCTCGGAGCATGGATTTCCCCAAATACACGTGTACTATCCCCAGAGCCTCTCAAGGACATGCATTTATGAGGGGGCTGTTCCTTCATTTGTTGCTGCAAGGTGGAGGACCGAACACGAGTGGCCTCACTGAGATCAATGAATGATTCAATAGCATCCATATGGGTTAGTCAGATGCCCTGGATCTATAAAACACTGCGAAGGCAAGAACACGCGTACCCGGCATTGAAGGCCCGTTGTTCTGTAATTTCCTTGGGAGGCTTTACATGTGTCTAGCGTGGGACACGGTTCATTCAATATTGCTGGTTAGGCTAAAGGCACTTACGCTATCTCCCAACGATCAATGTCTCTGAGCAAAAGATATTTGCTGCATGTACCAAGACTGAAAGCGCTAATCACTTGAACGGCTTCTTGAATTCTCCTGGTAGAGACTGTGGCGAGACGTTATAAGACAGCAAGGCATTTGGACACAGTATGTCTTTCCAGAGATGCCAAAAGGGGACACGAAAAATAAGGAGCGTTGGTACTGTATACTGCAACCGGTTGAAAGAGTGAGAAGTAAACATGCCATTTACCGATGTATTACACGGGTATCGGGATGGATCCCGACATTCTTAACGCCTGTTCGGGTCGCGATGCGAACATGAATGCTTTCGCGCTTATCTGATTGCGGCTCCGTCCACTCTTTCGTCTTGTAAAGGGCGTATGAGCATATATGCCTTGCCGTCGAAGACCTATTCGAGGTGCAAAGTCAAGGTACGTATAATTTCGATTCAGAAAATGGTACGAGCACACCTAATGTGGAATATTCCTAGCTGGAGCCACTGCTTGACGTACTTCGCGCACAGCGGCACTGGTCCACCTTTAACATTGTTTCTAAACAAACTGTTCGAAAGAGGAAAGTTCAACATTTGCCAATTGAACTTCGGGGCGGCTGAGTAAACGATGCTGCACTCCCTGTCCGATCCGATATCCAAGCTACAAGTCCTTTACAGTTCACCAAAATCCCCTGAGACTCCACAGTCATAGCAGGTTCGTTCAACATACCGTCAGGTAAATGAAGAGAGGCGAAAATAATATTGCGAACATGCACGCCATCGTAATGCAGCATTTCGTTTGATTTCATGCGTTTTATATTTCTTTGAACGATTTTGCAAGCGCTGGGTCAACAAGCGCTATTCTGCATACAGTATGTAAGGAGTGCTGGTGATAGATTAACCCAGGCGTCTCACCCTGTTCGCTGAATAGGATAACCACGCTTAAGTATGCCGGTAAGCCAGGCAAGTCTGAGACCGTTTTGCCCAAGTGAGAATTGGAGCCGTAATTGATACAGTATAGTTTTTTACTTTGTACTCCCACTACTGGTTGGTTTCCCTTCTTATCCTCTGTATGCACGGACGAATATGTCCAGTCGCGAGTCGGGCATATCACAGTCGGGCGATGTTGCCAGCCAGGCTTCCACTTCCCGCCCGTTGCCCTGGGGGCTCAAGCGCACATAGGTTTACGTCGATCCACTGCCGTTCTTTCGTTTCGTCGGCTTCTTGGGTAGTTTCAACGGTTGGTTCGAGTATAAGGGCAACCACTGCCGTCACCAATATGGCTGCTCGCCGTTCGCATTCAACCCAAGTCAAGGAAACGGAGCCAAAAGAAGAACATGACGATAAACATCCACATGCCCATAGACACGACCACGACTCCCAGCATCATTCGCATTCGCATTCCATATACGGATCCTTAACACACTCACACTCCAATGGAGATGAAAAGCATCCACATGGTGTTGAAGCATTGAGTAGCACCGGTATGTCTATTCACATATTTTAGAAGTTGTCGTCTAAAGGCCAACGTTTTGCATGGGAGGGTAGGAGACAAGGGCACTCGGGTCACACTGATTGGGTTGGGATCAAATGTAGTTTTGACGGCTTCTAAAGGATTGGCAGGGTGGTACATGGTGAGCGGATCGAGTCACTCTACCTTCTGCCACCTCCTCAATATATCTTTATTTCAGAACTCGGCATCTTTACTGGCAGACGCAGGCCATTCACTAAGCGGTATGCATATTACGCCGTAGTTTGTTTCTTCATTTGATGACACGACATTTTATGTAGACCTCCTTGGAGACTTTGTTACGCTACTTTGTTGGAAGTTATCGCGAAGGCCACCTTCCGACCGTTACCCGTACGGTTTTGGCAAATTTGAAACGTTAGGTACCTTCTCGGTATCGATACTTCTTACAGGTGGCGCACTGGGCATCGGCTTCCACTCTTACCACCTACTAATCGAAGCTCTGAGTACAACCCTCACCAGTCTTCCTCCAGGTGCTATTCAAGACGTGATCCAAACTGTGTCTCATGTCGCACAACACGTTCCCTTACCCGAAGTCGGCCACGGTCACAGCCACGGTTCTCATGGGCAATTGTTAGATCCAAACGCGGCTTGGTTTGCGGCTGTGAGCGTTATCTGCAAGGAATGGTTGTACAGGATAACCAAAAAAGTTGCGGACGAAGAGCGCAGCTCTGTATTGCTAGCAAATGCTATACATCACAGAAGTGATGCGTACTCAAGCTTGGTTGCCTTTGTAGCAATCATGGGGAGCTGGATGTTTCCAAAACTCCCCTTAGATCCTATAGGAGGTATGCTTTTGTCACGAAACATGACTCGTGCAACAATACTTATTGTGGCTAGGTTTGTTTGTGTCCGCAGTCATCCTCCAACAAGGGGTTTCCCTCCTTGCAGGCGCCTTTGGCGAACTCACTGATCGTGGCATATCGCCTAGAACGCGACGCGCCCTGAACGATGCCTTGGAGCCTCTAATTCAATCTCCATCATCTTCACTGATACCCACCCACAATTCGGACATTCTTGGAGTTCGTGACGTTCGAGGGATTCGTGCAGGTGCAACTATGTTCGTAGACTTGACCATCGACGTCTCACAAGATATGAGCGTTCATGATGCTACCTTACTGGAGAAGAGAATTGTACGGACCTTGAAGGAAGCGAGGAAGGAGATTTCTGAGGTTCGAATCAAATTCAACGCAGTTGAACTAGATCAGCCTGCGCGGAATGATCCACTGTAATTAGAACTTGTCGTATATATACTTTGATTATATGTATCCTACTACGGTGTATCACTTAGTACTGTGGCTTCTGCGCGTTGGACGCACGACCCGGATTTATTCCCTTGCTGCTCCTTGCCCGGAGTTCGTAAAGCTTATCTGACTTAATCGGAAGCGTATCAAGGTGTGCCTCCAGAGGAGATAAGCCGTCGCGTCACGGTCTTTTAAAGCAAGCGCATGCAGATCGGATGACTCGAACAAAACAGTGTTCAAATTCTCGCTCCTCACCTCTCCCCCTTCAATGGCTCCAGATCTAACGAATATTCTGGATGGGATCGACGATCTCATCCCTACGGATAGGAACAGATTATTAATTGATCATTGGTTATCTCTCCCAGACGGCGACCAGCGAGCTTCTCTTAGATCAGAATTGGATTCGAAACTCAAGTCTTCTATCATCATACCTCAGGATTATGCTCTTATCCTGCGTGCGTCTCAGTCCATCCCATGGGCGCTGCATGCCGTGAAAAGACACAAGGACAAGAAGATTATAACTGTCGCCATAGACGTTTTCGAGATGACTTGGAAGAAGGATCCAACATCATTTCTCAAATCAATGGGAGGACACGATGGACTAGTTGACCTGATAAATAATGTTCTGCCTCAAATCTACGTCATGCGATTATTTCGTGCATTTGGACGGCCTTCACCATTGCTCCCAGAGCATATATCTATCGTTGATGCCTTATTCCGTTCGATATTTCCCGCATTTGGCTCGGATACTCCGCTCGTTCGCCACGCGCATATTGCGATAGATCATGCTTTGACAGCAGCGTCCTTGGACGTCGTAAGGGTCGTCTTGCACAGCTGGGAGGCACCTCTAATCCATAACGGTACATGGAGTAAACTTGCGATCCGACGTCCCGAGATTGCGAAAGAGTGAGTGTTTATCGCTATCTAGGAAGATGGAGTTTCTAATATGAATCTCAAGGATCTTGTTGGGTCAATTCGAAGGATTGACGCCCTCTCCAACTACAGGGCGTCTCGACGATCCCTCACACATCCTCACCGTAATAGACGACATCCTCAGGCGAGATAAAGATTTACAGTTTTGGGATCGTTTCGCGGCCTCGTATGACTTATATCTCACTCAGAACGCTTCCTTACCACCAGCCGATCCCGTGATTGCAAAGTTAAATGGCCCATTCCTTCTTCGCATCGCTACTATCATTCTTGAGAAGGAAATTGGGATTGAGGACCGGATATCTCGCGTCATCACTTTGTGCGATCTTCTCCAAAGAGTCATGTACCACCATCGAGCCAATCTATTTACGTGGAATGAAGCCGAAGCGCTTGTTTCTCTAGTTTGCAAGGAGTTCGGCCGGTCGAGATGGGCTGATTACTGGACCATCACTTCTCCAGCAGATTTGACAGCTTTGTCGGGGTCAGCAACAATTGTTGGACTCTTATTGGCCGTTTTCAAGCATGTAACACAAACTGAGGGTATCTTCACGGGTTCCATGCTCATTCTTCCTGTGAAATTTCTACCCCGAAAGGCGAGGTTCCCTTTCTGCCATATCTTCCATGCCGCCAAAACCGGAGAATCTCTCGCAGAAGCCCCACAGAATAAGGCTTCCCTTCCCTCATTTTCGGCTGAATTTCTATCTATCCTACACCCCATTCATGGTCGATTACTCCTCGAAGTTGGTTTGAGGAGCAGAGGCGAGAGTTTCGTTCACGGCCAGTGGTTGGATGCCACAAACGATATTGACACTCAAAGTCTCATCCAGGCAGCATGGGTAGGCGCGGAACGCGGGATCGCGGGTGACCTCGGTGTTCCAGATGAAGCAAGCGCAAAAGCTTGTACCGCACAGGTATATTTTTTCAAAGCTAATGCGTCTAGGAGCAAGGAGGCCAGTGATCGGGTTTATAACACAAAAATGGCCTTATCGATATGCAAACTAGCCCATTCACCAGCGCTATTTAATGAGATACTTTCATGGGCTTACAAACGTTACGCAAAAGATGTTGAGATAGGATGGCTTCTACTCGCATTCGTCATTCAAGATCAGCTTGCAGGATCCGCTCGTTTCTTAGCAGGACCAATTGGGCTCTACGTATCGAATGGCACCCGGGAAACATTTTCTAAAGACTCACTCATCGCCTGGTCCAACGAGGGCGTTAATGCGTTAAGATGCATTTTGCGTCTATTCAAAGTATGGATGACCGAGCCCAACCATGGGCAATCTAGTTTTTCCAGTATGAAGGACGTGTATGACAGCACAACAAATTTCTACTTCAAAGTCTTCACAGCTCGAATTAGTAGGTCTTTCCTATTTATTTTATATTTATTATAGTATAATTAAGAATAATTTGCTCCTACAGAACTGATCGAGCATATATATCCTACCCTCACATCCGATCTGGACGAATTACGCGCGATACTGCTCGACCCTATGATGGATTTTATCATGGATTGGGAAA
>QLOR01001120.1:0-13103 GCA_003313825.1 Sarcodon aspratus
ATGCGTCAGTTCCTCGTGAGGAGGTGGATCTGCGTATGCGGTTTGAGTAGTTTCATGACGGGATTTGGTTGTAAGTGTGTGAGCCTGTGGTGTGGGAATATTACGAACAATGCTGTCCTGTAACAGGACGAATGATTCGTTGGGTAGTGGTTGACCTCGTTGTGGTTGTTTCCCTTGTGCACGAGGAGATAGTGCGGAGGAGGTAGGCCTTGCAGAGGCAGCCTGAGAAGAGCGTTGCCAGGCTAACTTGGAAGATCTGGAAGCAGGCAGATTGACAAGTTTATCGGCATCGAAAGGTTCATCAAGTTGAGATGAGCGTGGAGGAGGCAGGGATGTCACTATAATGTCGTAGGCAGAAGGCGCAAGATCTACCAGCGACCCGTCCAACTAAAAGACATCGAATCAACGCGAAATGAGATCACATATAGAGCACAGACCTGCAAAGGTTGTTTGCACTGTTGACAAACGAAATTCATACTAGGGTCACACTGAGGAGGCTGTTGTTTATCCCAGATGGTTTTAACAAACAATTTCCTTTTCGGGAAGATCCGCTCTCCTTCTCCCACGTGAATCCCTTGCCAAGTCATGTCAGCTATCCCTGCAGGGGACCTCGTTGGAGTACATAAACCCGACGTGTCGACGATATCCACCACAATCATTTTGACTGGGATATCTGTACGGTAAGGTTTTCACATCTTTCTCCGCATCCGCCGACATTTATTCGTCTCTCAGATGGCGTCCCGGGTATTCGCTCTCATTATCGGAATTGACAAGTACAAGTCCGGAAGCATATGGAACCTCACTTCTTGCATGGATGACGCTCGCAATGTGAAGCGCTGGTTAACGAACAAGCTGGCCGTTCCGCCAGCACACGTATGTCTTCTTCTGAACGAAAACGCTACGAAACAAAACATAGAACATTATTTTATGAGCCACTTGTTGAATAACCCAGACATAGAATCTGGTGACGCCATGATAATTTACTTTGCTGGTCACGGCTCTACCGTTCCTGCTCCTGCCGACTGGCCAGTCTCCAATACAGGAAACGTCGATCTCCTATGCACATTCGACCAGGACTATCGCGAACTCAATCGGCGGATTGCAGGCATATCCGACCGGTCCCTCCATGCAATGATCACTGACTTGGCTGAAGTCAAAGGAAACAACATTACAATTATTGTTGACAGTTGTTTCTCCCCGCTTCAATCTCGGCCCACTGTTCGAGATAGACAGTTCACTAGATGGAGTCCTTCTAAAGTCTCACCAGAGGATTTACACTCAGGGTTGTGGAGGAGCGCATTAACAAGGACAGATGCCTACTCGGGAGGGGGGTTCTTCAGCGCCCCTTATCACTCCCACGTTCTCCTTTCTGCTTGTGCTCGTGGTGGTAAGGCCACAGAAGGGAAGGAAGGTGGAAGGTTTACTATCGCCTTGCTCCAGGCGGCGAACATGCTACCACTCTACGAAACTACCTATCGGGAGCTCACACGACGCTTATCCGACTACACGATAGATCAGCGCCCCATCTGCTTTGGGTATCGAAAGGACTCTTTTGCCTTCGATAGAGTCCCTTTCGTCCCGCATGCAAGCTTCATTAAGCTGAGCAGACCAGGCGCAATAGAGGAGGTTCGCATTGAAGCAGGGGAAACGCATGGAGTGGTCGTGGGGACAGAGTTCAGCATTCACGAACACAATTTCCAGGGCTCACACAATCCTTCGCTTGCGAACTTTCAAGCATTTGAGGTGCATCCCACATGGTGCAGGGCAAAGCCTGTCAAATGCTCGAGTTTTATGGACAATAATAACGGCAGCTGGGCGAAAGTTATCAAGTGGAATAACACAACGCCCTTTCGAGTTCATTTGCGAAGAACTTGGATGTCGATTCTCCACACGCTGATGCAGAAGATATTTCCTTTGAACCAGAGTGGGTCAATATACAAGCAGGGTCTAACCGTCCTTCAGGTCAAGAACAGCAACGAAGCGGATATAACACTTCGCATGTACCGTCGAGAGGTTGTCGTCCAGCACCATTCCGCTTCTCATCCCCTAACAGTTCGATTTTCCGCCAACAACAACGACTCTAAAGTCGTAGAGGCAGCCGCTCGCTTTTTCCACCACCTTGGTCGTGTTAACCCTGACCGTCCCCTTCGCGATCTAATCCACATGGAACTAGTTTGTTTGGACCCGCAGTCCAGAGAGCCAGTGGGCAATAATCTATTCACGGACGGGGTCGCTAAGATTCCAGAGGATGGTGAAGCTATATACGCCGTGCATATCCACAATAACTCGGACACAGATCTCTGGGCACATCTTGCCTACATGGATACGAATGGCTATATCATTCGTATGCTCTACCGACCTGATCACTCCATGGCTTATCCCCCCGTTAAACGACATTCCATATTTGTTGTTGGGTATGGAACACCCAGCTCCGAAGCTATCAGATTTTCGGAGGAGAAAACAGTGGGATACCTGAAGTTGTTTGTGTCTTCCGACCCAATGTGTTTCGACGTAATTGAGCAGCCTATACTCCCAAAGCAAGAGAAGATCAGGACAGGTCATGGAACTACTTTGCAGAATAAAATCTGGGACACATCTGTTGGAGGAATAGTCATTTAGAAGTGGACATCTTTAGTAATATAGCACGTTCCTTCAACAGTGGTTCACGTTTATCGATGTTCGATTACACAGACATTTACCCTTCACGACGCCATTTTATTACTGACTAATACCTACGTACAGCTCTTTATGATTAGCAAGCCCCAAGAACTAGATAAAACAAATTATCCACAATCCATACTAAATTAACAAAGAATGTGTCTGGATGACCTCAAGTTACATATCACTGTTTTACTAGCTTGGTATAGCTGAGCCATCGGTACAGCCTTTTGTATACCCCAGGTAGGTGAACTAGTGGACAAAAACAATCAGTCAGGAAGTCTTTGAAGCAGATAGAAACTACCAACTCCAGAATACACAAGGGCCCCACGCGGCGCCTATCAAGGCTATATGTTGTGTACCAAACGGCGTGGGTGTTTTGCGACCCGAAGCGAGGTCAATCAATGTAGAAAGAGTGGCTAAAAACTCGATGATAGAAAACATACTAAACGGACAATCAGCACAAAGACAATAACGAGAGCGTTTAACGATGCCTACAATTGGAACCAAAGTAAGCGCCATATAGCTGGACCAAAGGCTGAAGATCGTTGTTTCTGATTATGTGAAGACAGATCTAAGAACAAAGCTTTGAATTTTCTTGATAGAATATAATAAACGTTAGAATCTCACCCATGCGATATAGTCGAGGTGTTACCCCAGTCTGCTGGTCGAAATTTTGCATTTCAACAGCTTCTGGATCCAAATCTCCTTTCGTCTGTGAAAAAGGAGAGTCAACTGAAAGGCTATCACCGAGTTCGTCCTCTGCGTGTTTCGATGGCTTTGAATCGATTATTTGCTTCCTTCGCTCTGCTGAGTATGGGGGGGCTGGTTCTTCGGTTACAACATGAGTGATAGTCATAGGAGGCGCGCCTGTACAGGAAGGGTCCGACAAATCAGCAGATTCGGGGTCATCCGAGACCTGCAGTGTTGACGATGTAGGGGTCAAGACCTCGGGTTCGTTCTCTCTCCACGAGAAGTATGATTTAGGCCGAGGACTTGTTGGTGATTGCGGATATATTTTCTCCAGGATTTGTCTTGGGGAATGTAAAGGACTTGAGGAGGTAGCATTCTCTACAACTATAGATATTTGGACAGCGTTTGGGGAAACACCAGTATTAGAGACGGTTGCGCTATTTAAAATTCGAGGCCGATGGTACAGCCTCCAAGATGTCATCAACGTCAGGATGAAGCAAGGCACGACTTCCAACATGGGAACTCCCGCATAGCTGAAAAGCCGGGGCCTGAGAATGACGGACATATCAGCACTGTGGTTACTTTCGTAGTTGAAGAAAGGATCACGGACCAGATCGGGTTAGACGCGTCACAATGCATATCATCGCTAGGCTTTGTAGCATCGAATCTGACAAGGACAGTAATCTGGACGGCGGAAGCGCAAACTGGGAATACGCCAAGAATCAACCAGTATATCGGCCTCCAGCCCAAGGTACGGAAATCACGAATTTCAGAGGGACGGTAGACAGCCCTGGTAGTCGCAATAGCCAATGTGATACAGATGCCCGTGAGTACAAAGGCGCCGAAAGCGATCAAGATTGTTTGGGTAAGACAAAACCATCTCGGCATTTGAAAGGGGTCCATCTTCCAGATCATGCCTACTCACCGAAATGATTGAGCGTGCGCGTGAAATCACGAATAGGAGACATACCGGATAGAAAAGCGCCTTGCAATAGAGTATTGGCGAGAAAATAACTCAAAGGAATCCATCGCACATTTACAGCCTGGGCAAACGCTATGTGAACTGGAATGCTGGCCAAAGACCCTGAAAAAAGTATCATGTCAATAAGTATCTTTTTAGAATACAGAACGCGTACCAGTGATAGACAACACAAACCATGCTACCTTTACTCCAAATGGCAACATTTTACTCAGAAAGCTCTGACGGGGTAAGCCAGTTCATTTCTCAGCACAGATACCCTATATATGAGTGACGGAGCGCAATGATAGGATGTAGGAATGATCGAGCATTAAATGCCGCTAAGGTCTCACTGCCAATGAGAGCTCATGCGGAGTTGGAAAGTGAGACCTTTAGTTCCTTACGGATCAATGGAAGTCGTAGCAACGGGCACAAGACCTAAGTACCAGACTAGAGGCTCGACATGTATCGCATATCCGTATCCCTGAGATTTCGAGGTGCAGGGTTGCTGTGCATAGTCGATACTCAAAAACTAGATGAAGTCAAGGATCGGCGGATTGCAGCAGCAATAACAAGAAACGTATTACGTCGTTTGGACTTCTGCTTGGATGCGAGAGAAGTCTAAGAAGCGGGACACCGTGTGATCAAAAGTGACCTAGGCGGACTTGGACTTGGCGGCTCCACGGCTGATCCCATTTCGGATAGCCTATGCAACGTTTAGATCGCGGTGAGGCACTAAGCTCATATGCTCTGTTGGGCTGGGAGAGACCGTTTCCGGAATGCGGGGTGCATCGCAGATATTGGATGCCTTTCCGCAGGCCGATTTACAGATATTAGATACAGAACGAGGAGTTTGTAACCCTTATGGCATAAAATCTGTACTAAATACAAACCGTAGCGCGAAAATTTATGAAGTTTAAAGTTGCAGACTCGTAGACGTTGATATTGCTGTCTCTACCAGCAATGGTCAGCGGGTTTGATACTTACCATATTTAGTTAATTTAAACTCTGATCTGGTTTGTAAAACAAACGGCCCATAGATGGCATAGCGGGTGCAGTTGTCGCTTCAAGTGAAAGGAACGGATGAGTGTTCCCAGTTTTCAAGTTTTCACCAACGAACAAACACACATCACTACTGACATTTCGGCTGGGGCCATTTCAAGAAGCAACATCAAGAAGTCAACATAATTGATCCAATACATATACAGTTGATCTTACCCCGACTTCTCTGTTTCACTAAAGTGACTAAACGCATGGGGATTTCCCGCTTATTAGTCTCATGTGATGCCTTGGAAAGATGCTACTGTTGTACATATGCTTGTTTATGTTGGAGGTGGAGAATGAAAGTAAACTGAGCTGCAGAGTAGATAACCATTGAACACACTTCAGAACTGGTTTGAAAAGCACCTGGCTTCCATGTTTAATCGATCAGGAACTTGTGCTGAGTTCAACTCGGTGACAAGTGTACGTCAAGTGAGGAGAAAATCGTGACAACGGTTTGGCACTGAGACGGTCACGTCACAGCCGATACAGTCACTATATTTTGCGACCCCGGTGTCGCCCAAGAAAAGGAAAAAAGACAACTACTTCGTCCCCTAGGAAAGAAATAAAAAGTAGCAACGAACACCGGAAATTCTGTGTTTGGTTTTATTGTTGGCATTCCGGTACTGTACAGTACATCTCAGGGTCGTTGCCGATCCACATAGTCGCATCTCCGGAATTGATAGCCGATACAGTCACGTGTGACCCTGCGTGTTCAAACTAAGAGACAGCGCTTTCATCCATTCCGTTTGTTGGCTCATGGCATCTCAAGACACCACTGCAAGTCTTGTCACAAGATTAGCAGGACCTTCAACAACAAAAGCTGGACTTTCGAAAGATCAGAGTGAAATCAACCGCGTCATAGCTGAAGCTTCGAAAGGGTCCAAGTTCTACGAGGCCAGATTACTTGTCTTAACATCAAGCACGAATCTTGACTCAACCTCAAGTCTTGTTTAGAATGAGAAGCGAAAAGATAAGATCCTCACTGAACGGATAGCGAAGCTTTTGAAGCATCGCGATGAAGTCATGAAAGGCGTCGACATCAGTATGCACATTATACTTCTGTTGTTCACCACTCAAATCTAACGATGGAACAAAAGGTAGGGTGGAGACTGCAGCTGATCATCTCGTACGTTTGTATTTTCACTTTTACCTTGTAGCGTTTAACACATACGCTTCTGTAGATAGCAGAACTTGAGTCACAACGAGACCTTAGCCAGTATATAGTTCATGTCGACATGGATGCATTCTACTGTAGTGTGGAATTATTGGATAATCGCGCACTATCGGGTAAGCCGTTTGCGGTGAGCACCATAAACAATTTCTAGGCACCCGTTTATGTAGTATCACACCTAAAGGTCGGAGGTCTTTCAATGCTGTCTACGGCCTCTTATGACGCCCGAAAGTACGGAGTTCGCTCCGGAATGCCAGGTAGGACTTGCATACTTTGGTAAACTGGCTCTTGATTCCAAGACCTAGGTTTCATTGCGAAGAAACTGTGTCCCGACCTCATCTTACTTCCCCATCACTTTCCACGCTACATGGAATTGTCAAAGAAAGTAATGGATATCTTCAGGCGGTATGACCCAGACATGCAAGCAGCTGGATGTGACGAAGGGTATCTCAAGTGAGCATTGACTCTCGTAACTCGTAACCTGAAGTTCCAGTTGACTCGTTGATCAGTATAACGGAATACTGCAAAACGCACGACATTGCCGTAAACGACTGCGTGCAGCAGATGAGGGACATTGTACGTGAAGAGACCAACTTGACGGTTAGTGCCGGAATAGCACCGAACAAAGTAAGCCCTGCATGTGCTACACACGTTCCACAGATCAATTATGACCGTGCATAGATGCTTGCCAAGGTAGTTAACTAGCGAGTTGCTGAACATTGTACGACGTTGACCATGATTGCAACTTTTTAGATCTGCTCTGACCAAGTGAGTTTCCTCTGGTCTTTGCAAAGATGTTAGCTCGAGTTCAACATTTATAGAACAAACCCAATGGTCAATTTCATCTAAGTTTTGATCCGACAGCTATTCGTGCCTACATGAAGGAACTATCCGTCAGAAAGATTCCAGGCATCGGACGAGTGCAGGAACGATTATTTGATTCTATCGGTATAAAGGTCCGTACATCTCACAAGCTTGGATTCCTTCAACTAAGCTTGGATAGACCTGCGGGGATATTTATACGCAGCGAGCTACCATATCGTTGATGGATAAAGAGTTTGGTCTTAGGCCCATGCTCTGCGCCTACCTTGGTCTTGGGTCAAATATAGTGCAACCATCAGCCCGGGATGAAAGAAAAAGCATCGGTGCTGAAAGGTCAGTCTATCTTTTCACAACATTTGTCCCAGTTTGTCTCCATCATGCAGTGTAGAACCTTCAATTCGCTTGGAGACAAAGAAAAAATTCTTCAAAAGCTGGAGGAGGTAGCAGAAGAGCTGGAGAGCGACATGGAAAAGGGTGGGTGGGCAGGCAAGACCGTCACCCTGAAATTCAAATTGAGCACATATGAAGGTATTAGTACCCCTTGCCATTACTTCATCGGATCGTCTTATCATTTCTATTCATTCAGTATTTACACGGGCAAAATCTTTTGATCGGTGGATTACGAAGAAACAGGACCTATTCAACGTAAGTTATTAATGACGGCAGGGTCGAGAACTGATGACTGAGTTTTCCCAGACTGGGAAGGAACTGTTGATGTCCGAGTTCCCTGTCAGCTTGCGTTTGATTGGTCTACGAGTTACGAAATTGAAGGACTTGAAAGCTGATCATTATGTTGGCATCAAACGGGTGGGTGTGATCTGAACATATTGAATAGGCCTGATGAACTGATTTGGTGCTATCAAGTTCTTCGAGTCCATGGACGATTCTGCAGCAAATAAAAGGCAGAAATTATATTCGGATTCCTCAAGACATGGTGACGGTCATGACCGCTCTACATCTACCGACGAACACGAATTACCTGCATTTTTTCTGGACGAGGAGGAAGATGATATCGAGGACCATCCAGGCGATGTCAATCAGGATTGCCATCCAGATCGAGGGTCTGCATCTCCGCCGCCTGCTGGTTTCGCTAGTCCGTCATCGAAGAAACCGACTTCGAAAAGGAAACCGAACTTTATTGAGCGCACGAACCACGACCGGAAGCCGGCGTCCACTAAGGAAACGCCAGTGTGTCCGATATGTTACCGAGCGCTTGATATTGATAATCAAGGCCTCAATGAACATGTGGACTTTTGCTTGAGTAAACAGGCGATTAAGGAAGCTCAGACGGCGGCCGCAATCAAAGATAGAAAACCAAGGACAGCTATGTAGAGATCTAAGAAATGTATTCATGTATTGTATTTACTGGAGCTAGTCGCTTATCGCAATTTGGAAAATCCGGATGAACGGTCCGGTTAACACAAGGCGTAGATGGGAAGTCGTTTCCGAGCACGCGGATTATAGATACTACATATGATTTACCTGTGTTTCAGCATGAGTCTCGAAGTGAATGTATCTTGAACCCAAGATGCATGGAGCGAATTCTGTGGGTGGCATAATGGACTTGGGGTGGATTGTTCTGTACGCTGCGGTTGACTAATGCAATAAATTTCGGCCATCGGATGACTCTAAGCGTAAGACGCGGGATCGCTGACGCTGACCAAGCAGGCACGTTTCACCGATAAGCAATTATTCCATCATTTTTCGTGGCTTTCTTGACCATCATTGCCATCGTATTGCGCCAATGGCCCCCTCTAATCTACAAGGACTTAACGTTGTACATACAGCCCCGAGCAGGGACTACACCTCGGACTCCCAGGATCTACTCGACTTCCCAGCCTACAGGGACTTTGGCCCCCAACTCGAACTATGGACCAATCTAACCTTCGAATCCGACGACTCCTTCCTTCGCAAGGGCGAAAAGAGATCTGCAGAGGGTGTCAAATCGTCCGTCAGCGATGATGGTGCAGACGACGACGATGAAACTGCCGCGAAGGAAAGCGATATGCTCTACCCAGGGGATGCCCACGAAAATATAGTTACAGGCATCCCACTCACGACCCAGAGCACTCCCACCACTGCGGTGGGCCCTGCCAATGCCAGCAACCCTCCGAGCACCCAGCAGCCGGGTTTACCCGTCTCGCTCGATTTGTCTAGCTTCTTGGCCTCATTCGGGATCGACCCTTATGGCTTGCAAGCCCAACAGCTACAACAAAATGCACCCAACATCCCGACACTGGCTCAGCTTTTAACATTGCCACCCGCAGCTGCCGGCCAAGTTACGTTGCCCGCGGCTGCTGCTGCTGCTGCAACATCCTCGTCAGCTCAGAGCGCATCTCCTCCAGCTTCTAAGCGGGCTCGTACAGCCAAATCACCGTCAACTACTGGCCCAGTACAAGAAATAGAACCATCTCCTGATTCGAATGCAAGTCCCGTTTCCCAAGCCGAAGATAAACGTCGCCGGAACACGGCTGCTTCTGCTCGATTTAGACTAAAGAAGAAAGAGAGAGAGGCGGCGTTGGAGAAGAGAGCAAAGGAGCTGGAGACTAAAGTAAATGAGCTTGAGAAAGAGTGTGAGGGACTAAGGAGAGAGAATGGTTGGCTGAAAGGATTAGTCGTCGGCGTTACAGGCGGGGTAGCTCAACAACAAGCGCAAAGTGTGGAAGCTAAAGCTGGTGCAAAGAGAGGACGAGATGAAGAAGATGAAGATCTGGAGCGTTAAGTTTTGGCATCGCGGTGAGCAGCGTTTTAGGTCAGAGTTATCTATGGGAGAATCAATCTCGAGCTGCGTAACTGTATCGTTAGATAAACATCCGTATTATGTCTTGTGAATTTTCTAGCTGGGAGTATGCCTAGTTGAATATGTTTTACTTCTACGTCCACGAAAATTATTTATCTAAGCTACAGCAACAAATCTTTTTTCCGCTTCCTTGAAGTTGATCACATTCCAGACAGCTGCAAGGTACTAGAAAAGATGTAACGATTCTGAAACATTCTGCATAAATCAAGAACACTTACATCGGGTTTCACATTTTTGTATTGAAGATAAAATGCCTTCAGGTGCATATGAGACCCAAGAATATATTCAAATTGAACAACTTACATGTTCCCAGATGTCAACGCCAATAATAGGTTCATGGCCTACATAACGTATTATTTAAATAAGAGACAGCGAGAAATAAGAAACTACTCACTGAGAAGAGGATCTTGATTGGCAGTAGTCACGATCTCCAACTTTTTGGTGGAAGAATTGTAACCCTGTACGGATCAAAGGTAATCAGGACCACTCCTGCGGCCATGATAAAAGGAATTACATACCAACCAACCCCAACCACTACCTTGAATAGCAGCGGTAACAGCATTGAATTTCTTTTTGAATTCCTCCACACCGCCGAAATCCCTAATCAAAGCATCCTTGAATTTACCGTCCGGAAGTTTTCCACCATCCTGACTAGCAGGAGACAGGTTCTTCCAAAACAATGAATGGTTGATATGACCACCGCCGTTGAACTTGAGAGCGGGTTGCAAAGCGATAGCCTCTTTGGTAGAGGGATCTTTGGCGTAAGACTCTTCGGCAGCGTTCAAACCAGTGACATAAGCCTGGTGGTGCTTCGTGTGGTGAAGAATCATAATTTCCTTGGAAATATATGGCTCTAGAGCCTACTCAAATGAGCCAGTCAGTCAGAGCACACGGAAGCAAACGGGACTTGAGTACATCGTAGGCATAGGGCAATTCAGGCAATGTATGTTTGCCCCTGGCAGCGACTGCGAGTGACCTAGCAGATAGAGGGTTTGCGAAAGATCGAACAGCAGTACGTGTTACAGTAGACAACATGATGGTCTGCAACAACCAGGACGAAGTGCTTTATCTAGTTCCTCAAACATAGCGTCATGGTGTCACGACACTGGCGTAACGGTCAACGGTGTCACGCTAACCTAACGCCCGTTGAGATTTTTGTGTCGATTGTCGATTTCGATTATTACTTGCTGAATGTCGGGCTTGCACCAGTTTCTTGACTGGTTCACAACCCAACCTCAAAATGGATCCGTCGACCTCCAAGCTATAGAATTTGTTGATCTCCCGGGGAGCGGGAGGGGAGCAGTCGCTCTCAAAGACCTACCTGTGAAATCCATGTCATGATCTAACCTGATCCAAGCACATTATTAATTACTGGTTTTCTAGGAAGGTTTCTCACTGTTCAGTATTCCACGCGAATTGACGCTTTCAACGCGTACATCTACCCTTCCTGCAAAGCTCGGGGACAAGTCATGGCGACAATTTGGGTTGCATAGAGGTTGGACCGGTCTGATCCTCTGTATGATGTGGGAAGAGTCCTTGGGTTTCATGTCGAAATGGCATAGTTATCTCTGTTCGTGAATGTCACTCTTTTCTTGTCCTTGCCCGGATACGTATGCTTAGTTTGTTCATCAGCATCTCTGCCTACTACATTCGATACGCCGATGTTCTGGAACGATGACGAGCTTGCGGAGCTAAAAGGAACAGCCATTGTAGGTCTGTCCTTTATAATCTTTTCGACAAATTGCTCATCTTATATGGTTCACCACATTCAGGCAAGATCGGCAAGATCGAGGCCGAACAAGACTTTCATCAGAAACTGATCCCAGCAGTTACTAGTCGACCAGATTTATTCCCTCCAGAGACTTTGGATAAATGGTACACGGTGGAACGGTATCATATTATGGGCAGCAGGATCCTTTCTCGGAGCTTTCAGGTCGAAAATTGTGAAGACAAGCATCATTCCCCACCTGCACAAGGCGAAGAAGATACTGTGGATTCGACCTCGATGGATGTGGATCAAGACGAGGTCCCTGAAGGAAACCATATAACTGATGCGAACTCAGTGGAGGAAGATGATGATGATGAAGACACTTCAGGGATATCTATGGTCCCCATGGCCGATCTGCTCAATGCACAATACGGGTGCAATAATGTACGCGTCTCTGAATTCACCCATCCTTCACCTCTCTCAAATAACCATCATAGGCAAGACTATTCGATAACGACCCGGCCATTCTCAGCATGACGACTATAAGGCCAATAAAAGCCGGAGAACAAATAGTCAGATTTTTTCTTTCTGGCTTTCTTAGCTTTCGAGGCCTAACCGTTTGTCATGCAGTGGAACACATACGGAGATTTGCCGAACTCGGACCTTCTTCGACGGTATGGTCACGTCGACATGGTTACCTTGCCGGAGGGTGGCGAAGGTAATCCTGCCGATATCGTCGAGTTACCTGCGATCCTCGTGGTTTCAGTCATCCTTTCTTTCTCCGAAACAGAACAGGCGAGACAGTTGGCCCAGTCGTCGTGCCAAGAACGGATAGATTGGTGGCTAGATGAAGCTGGAGACGAGTGAGTCTTTTCCCATAGCCTTTGTCAGAGCTGCTAAATTGATATCGCCAACGTAGCACATTCATACTTGAAACAGATCTGGAAATTCCACACCCATTGATATCTCTAGTTCGATTGTTACTGTTGTCCGACCAAGATTGGCAGAGGGCCAAAAGCAAACAAAAACTCCCAAAACCCAAAGTAGACGATGAAGATGGTGCGGAGGTATTAAAAATAACCATTCTAGTCGCGCAACAGCGGCTAGATGAATATCCGACTACTATAGAGGTATGAGTGTCATACCCATGTTCAATTCTTGATTCTGACTATGTACATCTAGGATGATGAACAAATCCTTGTACTGCCGGACTTGGCTGTAAACAATCGAAATGCCGTTGTCGTTCGTT
>QLOR01001121.1:0-24332 GCA_003313825.1 Sarcodon aspratus
AGTTCGCTCAAGGATACGACCGCACCGTGTGCTTCAAGTTGTTGTGGTACTGTAAGCATACAAATGCTGGATTTGACGGCCCGCGGCCACGCGCTTGACCTTCAAGTTCATCAGTACTTTAGCTGTCGGGCTTGTA
This sequence comes from Sarcodon aspratus, assembly GCA_003313825.1. Classification (NCBI taxonomy): domain Eukaryota; kingdom Fungi; phylum Basidiomycota; class Agaricomycetes; order Thelephorales; family Thelephoraceae; genus Sarcodon; species Sarcodon aspratus. The sequence goes on from QLOR01001121.1 coordinate 137, forward strand.
AAGTTGTTTCACTCACTCCCTCACGGGGATCCTCGACGTAGTGGAGCTTTAATACCAGCTTCTGGCCCTGCGCGTGTTGATCGAGTAGAATCAGACCCGCCTGCAACTTCAACTATGTTCACTCACGAGCGCAGCCTGGAGTCAGTGCTAATACAGTCTGATTCCTACTACTACTATGCTCCAACTCCCGAGTCTCACTGTTCTACATCCTGGACTACAGACATCCGTGATCTGTCTGTCGTTATCGTGGATGTCATGATTGTTGACACGTTGACGTTTCAAGCTTCAAGTTTGAACTCATCAACATGCTTCTCGCTGGCATCATTCAAATTGTATTTCTAGTACTTGTCACTCAATGTGGAGCAGCATCTCCTGTGACCGTACATGAACGTTTTGGATTTGTTGGTACTGTCCTTAGCTGTCCATTTTGTCTGCTTTGTATTGGCAGAGTTCTCGTCGTCTTGATCAAAGAAAGCTTTGACTCGCGATGTTAGTATTGATGCGTGGGCATGAATCGCATCTTCGGTGGTGATACCTTTACTCTTAACAATGATCGCTCCAGCGGCGCAACCTGATGCGAAAATAATCAGCATCGTGTGGTGTACGTACGTATATAATTCATTTCTGTTTGTATTATTTGACCCGGCTGTGGGAAGGGAGAGAAGATATCTTCAGTTTCGGGTCGGTCTGTATAATCTTTGGTGAGTTGCAACTCTCTGACGTTATAGTTCATCATGGCCCGAATCGTGATGAAGCTTATATGGGGTTGCAGGATGCTGCGACGCCGGGCTTGAGACTGTGTGGCTGCAGCACAGTTTTCTCTCGAAACCCTAGAGTCCTCTCAATAGTGTCTGCGATGGTTTTTAAGCGCCGAGGAACATCTGGGACATTCTCTTACATTCTGCGCACCTTTCCTCTTTGAAGGGCAGCGACAGAATTTGGCAGAGAACTCGTTTGAACACGTGGATGCTACTTCATTCATTCAGTACTTGCAGCACCAGAGGCTTGTTCTAGATGTAAGTGAGGCTCGATGAGGAATTTTTTAGCCGAATTATGACCTGCACAGTACGTGTTGAGTATGTGTGGCCTCTCCGCCGTCACATCCATTGTTCTACTGACTGTTTTGAAGTTTGCGCAGTTTGTGCATTTGTATGCATTATACGCCGTCGAGTTCATTTTAATTGGACAGTGCTTTGGCTATTGGTCTATGACCACTTCCGACGCTCCATCTTGAAATCAAACTAATTTGGTTCTCGCGATGGAACTAGTACACCAGTGTTCTACTCATGGTGATCAGGTATATGCCATTTGTTTGGATAGGTTTTGCCATTCATAGTGCGTTATGAGGCTTGACTTTAAGAGGTGGCTCTGGAAATAACATGTTTGTGTGCTGATCAATAGTTCCCCAACGTTTCTGCAGAAACATGTGAAGCTACGTATCATGTGGAATTGTGTAGGAGTTCCAGACATCGATGCATTCGTCTGAATGAATCCTTATAGATCTTGGTTGGTTATGTTGCAGATGATCCTCGCGGAAGGTAAGTGTCTTTGCGTTGGTGCCTTGTCTATCTGAGCAAACATGAACTATCCTTTCCATTCAAAGCTGTCCTCGCTATTAGGACTTGGGCAGAGATGTAACGATTGGAATAGAATCAAAGCAGTTAGGATCGGAATTGCGACTGTACTCCTCGGTAATTTTGATTCCGCGATGCATATTTTCATGAAGTCATTGGAATTTACGTTCTCAGCCTGAGGTCTGCCCTTGATGATATTATTTGATCTTGTTTCTTGTCTAGATCCATCACCTCCGTATCCGGATTCAGATGTTTCATCACACAGGCTGACAGAATATTGTGGGTAAATTATGCTACGTCGACTGTTGTCACAGCTAGTAAGTGCATATGGCGTCTGCATCGAGTCGTGTATTAACCTGCGCCTCTGTAGTCTTTCTTGCTCTCATTGCGATCAGTGCTATTCAGTCATGTTCGCTTCTGGAACCGGATTTTGCTGCTTTCGGTAGCTCATTCTTCATTCCAATTTGCAGATCGACAGGGAAACATTGGTCAAATTTCGTTTATTATCCATAGAGATGGTGAGTGGCGGTTTGAAGTTTATTTCATCAACATTCCCAAATCATGTTCTACATATACCTCCTGTGTACGTTGTTCGATCCTCTAAAATAGATCATTAATATTCATATGTTTCAACAGGTGTCTTAGCAACAAATGTGGTCGTTGCATCTGCTTTTCCGGTAAGCCACATTCTTTGAATTACATGTAATTCGACGTCTTAGTAGTTGACCCCCGGCTTCCTTCGATAGGTTGACATGGTTTTTCCGTTGACTCCATCAGTGTGGGATTCAATCCCGTGTCCCAATTTCGATCCAATCGGAGCTTCGTTAGCTTGCTGTCCACCCTGTATTGCCTGCTCACTGCGAGGGTTGTATTCAACATTCATGAAGTCGGTAATCGAGCTCTGGGGTCGGATTGCACACTTTCTACGATGAGTCTCGTGAGTCAGAGAAGGTAATGTCTCTCCGGTTCGCAGGTCACGAGAGCTCACCATGGGGCCCCGCATATCACAGTACCTGAGGAACCTGAGGAAGTCTCAAAGTGTGATAGTAATGATGTTCCTAGTGCTCCCGTACTAGTTGGTCGTGAATTTACTACCATATTTAGCTTCTTGTGATGGCGGTCGAGTCGAGAGGAGTTACTACGGTGTGTTTGGGTGCAGAAGGGGCTGTGGTTGGCTAATGATATTGATCACCGTGATGCATGAACACTGTTTTTAATTTGTAGACCAGCTTATCTTCAGCCCGCACTCCGCGGGCGGAACTCCATCTTATCCGACAGCACACCTTGGGACGCATGCGTTAATATACATGTGAAACAAGTATCTTCTGTTCCTCCAACTTTTCAACATTCGATTGGTTATTTCTTGAAGTATGCCATACATAATTACATCGAATAGTGAAGGGACCGAGGGCTGGATAAATGTGAATTGGAGTACGATGCTTCAGTGAATGGCGAGAGAAAATGCGATTATATCGGTGAAGTCTTGCATTACGAGCATGTGGACACTTTATTGCAGCTTAACGACGCATTTAAGAATCACACGTTCGGAGGTCTTTACCGGATTATATCCGTTCTCGAGCGACACCTGGACCACGCAATATGCTACTATGGGTTGAAATATCCCAGAGCAGTGACTAGAGGTCATGGGTTCAAATGTAATCGTTTTCTTGGTCGGGAGATTAGGAGAATGTTGTGGGTTGGCTCAAACTGTATATAGAGTCAGCTGCGTGGAGACAATGAGTTTCATCAAGCGCACTGGTAAAGCTTCGTTGATTATTGGGCGTGTATTGTCCATGCGCTTGGTGCCACAGTCATGATCTGTAAGTTGATCCTGTATGGAGAGCAGCAGAACTGGGTGGCATCTTGGGCAATTGCTGCCATCCTAAGTAGTCACTGGCGCCTTGACTAACTACTACCCATCCCCACTTGGACTTGTCTGCTGATCCATAAATCATGACGATGCTTATGTTCGCTGAGATTTTTGTGGAGCAGCACGTTGTAACCTCCGAGTCATCGTCGCCCATACAGAATCATCAGGTGAGGAGGCAAAAATTGGACGCATCGTCGCGTTTCGAGCAAGATTTTGGACATCGAGATAGCAACTGGCGAGGAGGGCAAAACTTGGCGAGATAAAGACAGGCTACTGGTAGCGAGAACAATAGTAGTTATTACCGGTTCGGAAACGGCGTCTTATAGGTATCGTCGATAAGTTGGCAATAGAGACCGCCGTGTCGGACTGCACCAGTGCTACTAGTACGACGCCAACCTTTTAGGGATTAGCCATGCAATTGCGATGGTCAGCAGCTTCAACGTCTGGCGGGCACTCGCCCTTTCTTCGTGTCTTAGTTTGTACTCTCAAAACTCGAGTTAACCCCACTCACCATGCGTATTATGAGTCGTTAAACGTACTACTAGCGTTGGTCTTTGGCCTGATTGCAACCCTCCTCAGCGTATTGTTATTTATTTCCTCTCCACAATCATGTTATCGTACCACCTCGCTGGATTCTTCCTGCTGCCAAAGACGAGCGCTCGATAAACCTAGTAGGAAGACTCGGAGGCAAAGCGACTTAGCACTGATGGTTGTGTGTCATTCGTCCCCACGATCTAACACTGATACGAGTTGACGCGGCCATATGGACGGCATCAACAAATACACTTCTTCTTCTCCATCTTTCCATGCGGCGAATTCACGGCACTCAACTCATCCAAAACGTTTAAGTACTTAGTGGTGTCCAGCGGAAGGGCTCCAAACCTGCATCATCTCCCCTCCTTTGCGGTGCACTCCACTTTTTCTCATGCCAGACCTGTCAACCCTGAGCCGGAGCCAGTCCGACACGTTTTATTCTTCAAGCGCTACGTGGCCTGTCAGCACTGTACATCAATATCATTTATTGAACAACAAGGATCAGTCTTGGGTTACGCTGTCTGTACACAGAAGCAGGTCACCAAACGTTGCTTTGCTCCCTTTTTTTGCCCAAGGAGATGTCATCGAGGGTGTGGTGGAACTTAATCTGGAGACGGAGCGAAATATTGAAGGGATTAAATTATTTGTAAGTTCAGGAATTTTCTCTTTTTTTCTGGATTGCAATGATGCTAGAGTATAATTTTTCGGTGCTTTCTTGGGGTGATTTGAGTGTAGGTTATCGGTTCAGTAATTCTCGCAGCAGCGACAGATATTCTCGAATTCTTGGAGCTGAAAAAGGTGTTGTGGTCTAGGGCCATGGGAGATCCGGGTTTCGCTGCTGCTTCTTCACCGTCCGGTCCTCCCAATCCTCAACGCTCTTCTAGGCGTCGTGGGCATCTGCGAGGGAACTTTAGCTTTCCGTTTTCTGTCACGCTCCCAGGTGAGGTGGAATTGCGATTAAACGGTATGAAGGAGTCCCGTAAATATGCATTGCCGCCGTCTTTTTCGGACCGAGGTGCTTCTGCAAGCATTCAGTATGAGCTGATGGTCAAAGTGAAGAGGGTGGTTTGGCCTTGGTTGTTATCCATTGTTTTGTTCCTGCCTATACTCGTCTGATAGTATGTTGAGTAGCTTTCGACTATCGAGCAGGTATGTTTTTTTTTACTCGGATCGACTTTTACTTTCAAGTTCTCAAATAGCCTGTTGGCCTGGATAGAGTAGGAACTTCTTTCGGATACATACCAATCAAGAAACCGAGGCGTCCTTCTGTGTTGCGACAACTGGCGTACGCAGGGAACAAACCGCTGGTTGGGGTGGACGGTGATCCAGAAGGTTGGCACACGCTCGAATCGGTCGTGATTCGCGGGAAAATATTCAGCAGGAAGGACATCGAGATCACATGCACTGTATGTTCCTAATCACTTTGTCCGAAGGTCTTTTGTTTTGTTTAACCGGAACGCTGTGTAGTTATCATTGGCGAAACCAGTTGGTGACAACCAAGATACTTCATCTGACAATTAACAAATCTGAGGCCCTCAACCTTAGGTAACATACACGCGGGGTACAGCTATTCCTTGTGCCATATCGATTTCATCTGTGGACTTTGATGCATTGGATCTGCTTTCGTCACCAGAAACAGTAGTGGTGCATTTGGTGCGAAAAACGACGCAATCTGCTGCTGAAAAATCCAGGAACGACGACGAAGTAACGCCTCTCGCTGCAGCCGTTTGGTGGTCTACGGGTGGATTTAAACGCGATGTCGACGATCCCAAAAGCACGCTCTTTGGCGAGATACGTCTGGAGAAGAAACTGAAGCCTTCTTGTGCTATTGCGTATTTCAAACTCTCAGTTGGTCTTTTCTTTTTATCTGGTATCCATAGGCGTCCGGATTGACTTCCCTGCCAAAGTATCATGTTGTTATGTTTCCGCCAAAATCTGTTTCGTTTGATTACGCCGGAGATAAGGGTCGACCGGTGTTATCGCGGGAGGTAGAGATAGTGGCTGGTTACGCGGACGGACCACGCCCGAGACTGTACACACCTGAATGCGCTAATGAGCCTATGGAGCTGGATGACCTGCATAGGCGTAGAGATATGAGTAACGTACTGCTGGGCCATACGTTTTTGGGATACGACTGGGACAATGCGTTTTAGGTAGCATTATTTATTTTGCACAACAATGTACGAGTATTTGCGCTTGTTATGGACCAAAGCCAATAGCTTCTGTAGACGTTCACATGTGAATTTTGGATGACACTGACCGGTTTACTTACCGACTTCCGGGTCTTAAGCTCGGTTTGTGCTTGCCCCGGATTCATCCTCTCCCCACCTCTTGACGACCCCTTTGATCCACGATGCCAACACAGTCCAAACCCGTACAGCAGCTCACCCCCTTCGGTCATGCCCTAGCTGGTGCGTTGGGGGGCTGCTTCAGCTCAGCGTAAGCCCGTCTACTTCTCTTCAAGTCCGTGTGCCATATTGACTGTTCTATTTCTTTTTCAAGTGTGGTGTATCCTTTGGATGTGTATGTACTCAAGTTCGTTCACTTGTTCACTTTTACTTATCGTCGATTAGTGCCAAGACCCGGATACAAGCAGAAACGAAAAGGAAGGACGGGAAAGCGCAGCGGGGTATCCTCGCCCTCTTGCTGACTATACTGAAAGAAGAAGGTGTGGCAGGATTTTACAAAGGGTTTGCGGCTACCATGTTGAACACATTCTCCATGCGTACGTTCTCTGTTCTCTCATCGTGTCGTCGCACAATTGATTTTCTCAATATAAAACTCGTTGTTTTCTCTTTGCAGAGTATGCATATTTCTTCTTCTATTCCTTTGTTCGGACGGCGTACATTAAGCGTCGCACTCCACCTGGTTCAAAACCTCCAGCATTATCTACGGCGGCAGAGTTAATCCTCGGAGCTGTTGCTGGGGCCTTGGCTCAGATCTTCACAATCCCTGTGTCAGTAATTGCGACTCGACAACAAGTGGGCAGCTTGAAACGCAAAGTAGTTGAGAGAGCGGAGAAGGCGGGCTCGTCTGCCAGGACACCTAAAAACGAAGACGTCGAAACGGCGGAGGAGAAGTGGATAGAAGAGGAACAGTACTGCGATGACTCATTCTTGGCTGTGGGAAGGGAGATTATCCGCGAGGAAGGTGTAACGGGTCTTTGGCTCGGCATAAAACCCGGACTTGTGCTGACAGTTAATCCCGCGATCACATATGGGGCGTATGAACGAGTCAAGTCCATCATCTTGGTGGCCCAAGAAAAAGCCGTGGCTGTCTCTTCGTCCGCTCCAGGCAAACTCACACCAGGGACTAATTTCATGGTCGGAGCATTGAGCAAAACGCTGGCGACGGTTGTAACTTATCCTTACATTATGGCCAAGGTCCGTATTCAAACTAGAGGATCTGACGCTCAAGCCTCTGATGAGGCACGACAATCTCTTCCACCTCACCATACATATCACCACGAAAAATCAAAACATCCCGGCGCTGTCGAGCTTCTGGGGAACGTATATCGAAAGGAAGGATTGGTAGGATGGTATCAAGTGAGTCCTCGGCCTTACGTGATAGGTTTCATGTGCCTTACTGATATTTTCACAGGGGATGGAGGCCCAAATTCTCAAGGCCGTCCTTTCTCAAGCGTTGTTATTTATGTCCAAGGACCAATTCGAACATTGGACCCTGTTAATAATGGCATTTTTCTATTCGATCAGAGCTAAACGGACCTGAGTTGACCTGTAAATCATAGATAGACGTGTTCCGGTTGGTGTATGCACGCGTGCGTCGTCTAATTTACCTAGGAAACTCCTCGTCGGCAGTTTAAGTGGCCAACGAATGTAATAGCAACAACGTCCGTTGTATAAATAGTAGCTTGCGATACGTATTCAAGAACTTGGAGGTAACACAGGTTTTGGTAAATAGTTGAAGCAGAGGTACAAGGTAGACTGACTCGGTAGCCGATTCAGACTCAAACGACCCTCTGAAAGCATGTACTGTCAAAAACTCCGAGGATGCAGCACGAACAAGTCAGAAATGACACTTGAGACAAACGGAATGCAAAAAGCAAAAGTAGCACCACTCGACAGGACCAATGCAAAGATAGATGTCGCTTCTCCGAAGACAAACCCAAGAACGCGGACACTGTGTGGTCCACTCCGTTTATGACATCGCGAAGTTGAGAAATATATAGCGATACTGGTGAAGACCTGAAAGGAGTACAGCTGGGAGACTCTCGCCCGGTAAGTCGCTATAATTGTCGGGACTCGTACGGTAGTGGCCTCAGAATCAGGTCTATCATCCTGTCTCGATGGGTACCCTGTATTTCAGCCATCGTGACTGGGCGAGGTTTGATTCGTACTTTCAGATGGACAGGGGAAAGCAGTGAGCGGTGGGAAGGCCACGGTAGTTTAGCAAGTCCTGGTCGACAAAGATGACGAGGCGAGAGTCCGCTTGTTCGAATACTAAGAGGATGGATGTGTTCACCAGTTATATGTAGTGTGGTCACCAACTTGGAAATTTGAACGATAGTGGGACAAAGTATGCGTATCATAGTGTGTGCATATAGAATCATAGTGCACGGAAAGAATGCATAGACAACTCAAGGACACACCTCCCCGAATCATCCCGACTCGGACGTGCACTCGCCTGCTTCAAATTCCCGCCAGACACACACACTACCTTGCTTCAACTGCACGATTTGACCTCTGTATAGTAGACTGGGCTCATTCCTAGCGGACCGGTTGGGCTTCTAGGAACAGTATTGACCGGAACGGAATTTTCTCTTGCCAAGTTCCTGCCAACACTCCCAGACGACGTCGGAGAACCTCATGCTGAGCAAGCAGGCTATAACACCTTTGGGTAAAGGGGTTGCTGGAGCTTCTCGTCGTGTAAGTCTACCTATTCTCAATTTCTTTTCCTGAAATATTCTTTCGTTCGACGAGGATGATCACGAAATTCTCTTCCGGCATGCGCATATATACACTTCTACTACGTGTTATTCGTCTGCGCGTTTTTGAATGCCTTCCCCATATCAAACACCCTTAATTCCGTCCATTCCGTCGCGTGACACATGCAGTCCAGGCTAATGAACTTTATAACTAGCGTCTTGCAACGACCCCTACGCCCCAGACACCGAAAAAACGACACATAGTTCGCAAGCTGGTATTCTACTCGGGGGCTGCTACCGCTACTTTCTACATCGGAAGTGCATTCGTTTCATTCAAAAACCAGCCATACCACGACTTTTTCATCAAAAATGTTCCTGGTGGCCCTTCTGTCATGCAGTATGCAGAGGAACACAATTGGGATGTTACAACCGCGAATGACGTGATTAACAGCATCAAAGGTACTCCCGATGCCGTTCAACGGTTCGTCTATGAGCAGTTTGGGTATGGTCAGCCACCCTCAAAGTCTCCAGAAGCGTCGACGGAAACGCATCAAACGGTCCAGTCTGCTATTTCTGAATCAAGGGAGCGCCTTAGTCGTGCAAGCCAGAGACTTAAGACTACTGTAAAGAAGACTGAAAACATGTCCACGGAGAAGAGCACGACGGCTGCAGAAATTGCAAAACACAGATCAGGACAGTTTTCTTCTGGTGTTGAAGAGCTCATACGAAAGGCTGAAGCAGCCCTCAAGGATGGGCCTGTTGGCACCTCTCTCGTGACCACAACCACGCCGTCGGATTCAGCTTCAGCTCCTTCACATGAGCAAGAGACACAAATTCAGACGCGTAGGAGTGACGTTTATGACGCTCCGCTGCCTCTTGGGTTCGAGCCTCCTCCGGGTTATAGTCGCCCTCGTCCGCCTGCAAAGGCTGCACCTCCTGTCGTTGAGACCCCACCCACACCACAACCACAGCCACTTCCCCTAATCGCTCCTTCTGTTTCTGAACTCGGAGTTTCCGAACCGATAATTACGCAGCTGGCTTCTACGATCGATAATCTTGCGGTGTTCCTCAATGGCAACCCTGCTGCGGCAGAAAAGGCCACTGGTGTGTTGGAGACGGCTCGAACAGACTTGACCGAGCTGGCAACTAGAATGGAGAAGGCCAAAGAAGAAGAACAGCTGAAATTGGAGCAGAAACTCGATGACCAAGCGCGGGAGTATACTATCAAGTTGCTGGAATTAGAAATGGCGGCTCAGGACAAATTGGACAGTCAAGAAGACGATTACAGAAAGCTGTTCGATCAGGAAAGGCTTAACTTCATCAAAGCATATCGGGAGAAGTTGAACCACGAGTTGCAAATCCAGAGCGAGCTAATCAATGAGCGGTAAGTCGAAACCTACTGCTCAGTCGAGCTTTCCGGTTGATTGATTATTTTCACTCAGGTTGAAGGAGGAAGTGATTGCTCAAGGGATTGAATTGCAACGTCGGTGGATCCGCGAAATCAAAGTTAGAGTCGAGCAGGAACGGGGCGGTCGTCTCGCCAAACTTGACGAACTCTCTGCGAACCTCAAACGCCTCGAGCGGATCGCTCTCGATAATAATTCCTATCTGGATGAAAACATCCGTGTTCATTCGTTATGGTCAGCGGTACGCGCTTTCAACCACACCGCCCTTGAATCTCCTGCCCGGAAACCTTTCCGGGAAGAGCTGAGAATTCTTCGTCACATCGGTTTGGCGAAAGACGACCCAGTCGTCTCTGCTGCTCTTGACAGCCTCGAAGCTTCCCATATTCCAGACGTTGGGATTGAACCATTCGCAGACCTTGCTACGTGGTTCTCTACTACCGTTATGCCCAAAGTCGCCACGGTAGCATTGGTTCCTGACCAAGACGCTGGTCTGCTTTCACATCTGGCATCGAATCTACTTTCATCATTCAGATTCAAGCGGCAGGGACTAGTCCCAGGAGATGATGTCCTGAGCGTGTTAGCTAGGGCTGAATACTACCTGAACGAAAAAGATTTAGACAGTGCTGCGAGAGAGTTGAACCAATTGAAAGGCAGTGCGAAGATGTTAATGCAGGACTGGCTGAAGGCTGCGAGGGAGAGGCTGGAGGTCGAGCAGGCTCTAGAGATTGTACGGTCGCAGGCTACGTTTTCTTCACTGCTTGTTGTTTGAGGTGGTAGATAGATACCTTATAATACACTGCAGATTAAGAGTCGGGGAACAAGAATACAACTGCGAGCAGGAAACATAGTGCACTAATTCTTTCAGTTGTGATCTTGAGAACTCAACAATCTCCAATAATCTGAGATTGTAAAAGAAAGCCAGCCTTTGATTGGGACGCAAGAATTAGGAAAGTTGTAGCCTCTTCTAGAAGATGGAGGTTATCTGTTTATCCATCTAGACCACACCAAAAGCTATATAGCTAGAAATAGAACAACACTTCATGTGATTGGGACGAAGGGTATCTAGAGCCTCAGAAAGCCGGCATATCGGAAATGGGAGGAGGAACCAGGCCCAAAGCGCACGCGCAAATGACTTGTGCCCTCCTCACAACCGTCTGTGTGTTGTCCTTATCTGGGTGACCACTAGCCCCCCTGCCGACCTTCACCAGCCCAGGGAATATGGTAGCCCCGACACGATCGCTCTCCCCCCTCTCGCTCGTCAAACACCTCTTGACGAGCTCAATTTGCCGTGGGAACAGAGTACTTGACAGATCTGGGACGAATGCACGATAGAATGCATCGACGGTGCCGCCTGAGGAGGATGGCGAACCGTGTAGCGTACGTGAGAACTCGTAGGCGGCTTCTAGGACTTGCATAGCGGGATTTGATATCGTGTGTTCTTCGACGCTTGGAGAGAGCTTGAGGAGGTTTGTGAGGCTGGGCATGTGTTCGTCCAGGATCAGTCGAGACATTTCCGGGGTGAACGTCTCGACAGCTGCTGAGAATGTTTGTCGTCTCCACACTGCAGCCACCGTTGGATCACCTATAGAAAAGATCAGCGAGCGTGTTTTTTTTTTGGTTAAGACCGGTATCAAGCAACACAACACATACGGGCGAAAATATGTTCGTGTATCCTTGCTAGATGGATATTGGCTTCTGCAGAGTTCGTGACGATCAAACAATTGACGATGCCGTCCGCGATAGCTTGCGACATCGCGTGCCTCAGCAGGTTTTGGATCTGCATAGGCGTAGCATCTAATTCGTAGGTCTCCTCCTCTGGGGGGTATCCTTCATAAATGTCGGAGATGGCAGCATCGCGAATCTCGTTCAAGGATGCTGGCGGCGACCGAACAATTTCAGCTGCCCATCGGTTAATGAGCCGTTCCAACCTCGAAGCACCATTCTACCATGATAGTAATCAATCAACACCAGCGAGAAGAAGAAACAGGTAAAGAACTGAAACGAACTTTGATAGAAAAATCATCGACAGAATTTGTGCCTTGTTTTGTCGAGATGCCTTGAGATCCACCTTCCAAAGTCGCTATCCTTGCTCTTAGCAACGCGATCTGTTTCTCCTGTTCTTGTAGCTGTCCTCGCTGTTCTTCAACTTTTTCGTGTGCAATACGCTGATGTGGTAATTAGGTTTGGGGGATTTCTCAGGAGATCCAGGAGCTCACAAAGTTAGTCAAAGCGTATCTGTACTGTTCTCCGGAGATAACATCGTGAAGGGCCATCGTGAGGTACTATGTGTATGCCTGGGGCTTGTATGCGGAGTGTAATAGACGGAAGGGTTTCATAGAATTGTAGGTGAAAGTGATTTATTGTTATGTACGTGCCACGGGCGCTGGTTTCGCGTTCATCATCAAAGTTGTCAATTCTACGACACTCCGATATGGGCGCGTACTCACTACGACCGCTGGGCGACAGATGAAAGCACTATTAGTTAAATTACTACACATGACATTCATCCAACAGTCAATCCTTCCAAGCCGAAATCTCTGCCATTGCCTCTGTCCAGCTCGTTAAATGGATCCCGCATACTACCCGTCTTTGCTCGCCAGAGTTGCGTGTAAAGTGCTTTAATCTTCTGTAGTTCTGCATCTATCACTGCTGTTTTGTTGGCAAGGTAAACAAACGTCGCATGCTGTGCTTCGAGGGATGATGATACGGCTGTGCAAGTTGGCCGTTATAACCAGTTATGAGGAAGTCCTCGTCATAAGATGGACTCACTTTGTGGAGTGTACTGAGCTTGCGAAGAAGCCGACGAAAGTTTCCGCTCAATTTGCTATACCATCTTTCTTTCAGTACAAATCTTAACGTAGAGAAACATCCAGAATATACCTCGATGGTAGTTTTATACCACTGCAAACGTTCTCTCATCTGTGTTGTTATACGCTCGAAGAATCTTTGGTACAGCATATCTTCAACGAAAATCGTAGATAACCACGCAGATAAACACGTACTCCAGCGGGAAGGTTGCATGGTTTTTAAGATGTGCCCCATTTTGTTGTGGATTTCTAAAGCCATCGATGATGCGAATGGCAACTATGGTGTCTTGTACGCTCTGATCGACCTTTACTTTAAGATCTTTCGTCAAACGATAGTCGGAGTGGAGTGTAGTCATAGCATTTCCTAACTCCTGAAGCAAAAAATGGTTCTAATTGAAGAGCGTGTCGGATGAAAGGAGCAGATATTATATACCTTGTGTACCTCTCGTATTAGCTCTTGACCCTTGGTCGCCTGATCAGCTAATTTACGTTGTTTCAACTCCTTGCCTATATGAACACGTCCTTGGATGTGGCCACTATAACGTGTACGTCAGCCAAAGAGATTGGATGAAGAGAAACGCGGTCTTAATTACTCAATATCCTCAAAGACCTTCTTGACATTATCCGGCAAATCATTGAACTTTGTTGACTTGGTGAAAAAAGGTACTCCCGTCGATTGCTGGGGTGCAAATCTGTCAACCAGCTCTAATAGTCAACGGTAGTTGGCAGGGACAATAAATGAAACACACCCCATGCTGAGAAGAACGTCAGTAACACAATCTATAGACGTTGTACGATGCTCACTTCGTTGACTGCTGCTGCTGCTGCTGCTGTTGCTGCCCTTGGTTGAATAAAGGCGACGGTCCAGTACCGAAACCTCCAGCAGGTTGTGTAGCCCCTGGCATCGAAAGATTTGGCTTTGAACCCCATGCAGAAGATTGACCTCCGAAAGCCGATTGTTGCTGTTGAGGTTGGGTAGACGTACTTCCAAATAATGAAGGGCCCTGCTGGGCAGGTTGTTGCGTATTTCCAAACGAAGAACCAGTCGCGCTTTGTTGATTCTGCTGAGTAGATGCACCTCCAAATAATGAAGTGCCTTGTTGAGGCTGATTCTGAGTGCTACCGAAGAGCGAAGGTCCGGGTTGATTTTGTTGCTGCTGCTGAGGAGCGCCTCCGAACAAAGATGGCCCTTGTTGGGGCTGATTTTGCGTATTCCCAAATAATGACCCTTGTTGCTGCGGTTGCTGATTCTGGGTGCTCCCGAACAAGGAGGTTCCTTGTTGAGGTTGCTGTTGCTGGCCTCCTCCAAACAAAGAACCGGTGTTTTGAGCACCGCCAAAGAGATTATTTCCCTGGGGTGGCTGCTGCTGAGTGCTCCCGAATAATCCTCCTTGTTGAGGCTGCTGTTGTGTTCCAAACGTAGACCCTGCAGGTTTGGCACCAAAGGCTGTGGTACTAATAGTAGAAGCGTTCAAGTCAACCCAGTTTTACAATCAAACTTGGCGAAGGTCTTACCTAGTTCCAAAAGACATTTCTAGCAGTAATGCAGCAGTGCAATTCTACAATGTCAAACGAACGTTGTGTCGATACTTACTACTATGTAGTAGTAGATAATTGAATATCGGGAGCGAGCAGGGTCGATTGAACTGGATTTGGCTTTGTCTTTGATGTTACCGACAACGGTATTACAGATATTACACCCCTTATGTTCACTCTTCTATAACTACGGGTGTAATCATCACAGTACCACTACACCGACACCGACACCGACGGCCAAACATTTGCCTTTTGAGCTAAGGCACCTACACGCAGTTTCGACCAACGGCCATGTCATATTCTCCGATATTCCGCCTCCACACAATTTCTCTACTAGCGATTTGACGACCTCTTATTCGGTCAAGACAAGGCAGTTGAAGTCGCACAGACCATCCTCCTTCGATGCTTTCTCAAACGCTAGGTCAAGTTCGATGGAGTTCAGACAGTCCCTGTCGTTGGATTGGGAAGAGGATGATGTTCTTGGTCCGGACGTCGAAGATCGCGAAACTCTACTCGTACTAGCGAAAATGTCCAATAATGCGTATGTTTCGCCGAATGATACCACCTGGTATGACTTGAGCGGAAATTGGACTGTTGTACGTCGTAAATCATATGTGGAAGGAGTGTTTACAAAATCGTAATTTAACCCCACTCGGTTTAGTCACATCCTTTCGGTTGGGAACCAGATGCAGAAGGTTTCAGGGGCCACGTATTCTCAACACCAGATAACTCTACCGTCGTCCTATCCATCAAAGGGACCTCTGCCGAAGTATTCGGCTCAGGAGGCCCTACCTCCAAGAAGGACAAACTGAACGACAATTTGCTCTTCAGCTGTTGCTGCGCAAAAGTTGGCTGGTCTTGGACTCCGGTGTGCGGGTGTCATCGCGGAGGTTACAAGTGTGATCAAGACTGTTTGGAACAATCTTTGGTGGAAGATAGCTTGTTCTATTCTATAGGAACTGCAAGTGGTCATTTCATTCGGATCCCGGCTTACCTTGTTGATTCGATGATCTTAGAATCTGTACAACAACCTGACTTATATGTACCCAGACTCAAACATCTGGATCATCGGCCACTCACTCGGTGGCGCTTTAGCGTCTTTACTGGCGGCTACTTTCGGTAGTCCGTCAGTATCCTTCGAAGCTCCTGGAGAGAAAATGGCATCCCGTCGCCTACATCTGCCTTCACCCGTACGCTCGTCTATAAATTTCGCCTCCTCTGACTTACCCCTGTAACATCCAGCCCTCGACGCATCACATCACTCACATCTACCATACCGCAGATCCAATAGCGATGGGAACTTGTAATGGCGTGCTGTCCTCTTGTGCGATAGGGGGATACGCCATGGAAAGCCGATGCCATCTCGGCCTCTCTATTCTTTACGACACTGTCTCCAACTTGTCTTGGTCCGTGGACATACGCACACATGCCATCATAGACGTCATCGATCGTATATTATCTTCGCCTTGGCCTCCAAGTGAGGAAATAGGTAGACAAGTTCCTGAACCTGAACCTCAAGATGATTGCATAGTAAGTTGCACGATTTTTTTTGTTCTTCGTACAACTTTGCTGACTTGTTATGTGACAAGGAATGCTATAGTTGGGAGTTTGGCGATTTTGATTCTTGAATGTTGACCTTTCAATATGGACAATATTGTCGTGTTGTAAACATCGTGTTGAAATCGTTGCTGTATCTTTTTGGCTCTTGTATCTTACACGTCATTAATTTCATTTCTGATGCAAACTTTGCTTCTCAAAAAAAAAAAGAAACTTCAGACCAATGTACGCATGCAATGTGGGGTATCTATCAAGATAATTCTTTGGGAAAATGCGCTCATGAAAGAGATGGCAGATGAAACACGAAAAAAGTGATGCAAGAGTGGAGTGACAGCAAAGCGAGGAATTCAAAAGTGTGTAGGAACCTAAAAGTGTGTAAGAACCTAAAAGCGAACGAAATAAATCGAATAGGACCAGCGCAAACAAAATGACTAGGTGAAATCACTGAATGTTCAATTTAGTAAGTTGAGGGCAACAAAGGGATGAGTTATTGTGCTCACTATGACAGCCGACCAATGAACAAAAGCTTAGACCTCTCGATCGACAAAAAGAAAGAAAAAACATAAAGACCGTAAACCAGCATATTAATCATTCTTCATCTGGAATCTCCCCCGCATGTTCTGCTGCAGCTACACTCCCTGGCTTCACTACTTCAACAACAGGTTCGATGTGATTGGGCTCGAATATAACCACCTTAGTTGAGAAAGAATTGGATTCAAGGAGGTTGACAATGTCCTCGATGTCGTTTGTTTTTTGTTCCACTTGTTCTACCTCGTGGTGACTTGCCTCCGGGCTCTGCTCCCCACCGCCAACATAGTTCAATTCTGGAGCTGTCTCGGCGGGTCCAGGGGGAGACACAACAGTGTTTTCTTCATTCGTGTGCTCCTTTTCATAATCCTCCAGTTTCCCGGTTTCTTGTTGGTCGACTGGAGGTGTGTCTGCAATAATCGTATCATCTTCAGGGGCAGAATGCACTTCCACCAATTCTTCAACCCGCAGCTCCAAAGGTTCTTCAACTGCGTGCTGTGATTCCCCTTCATGAGGAGACGAATTCTCATCCTCATGTTCAATACCCTCGACATCCGAAAGAATGATTTCAGGATGTGAAATAGCTGAATCAGAGAGTGTTTCCCGATCGTGTCCATCTGAGGTATGTCCGTTCTCCAGGTGCTCGACTTCGAGTGCGCCTTCCACCTCGACAATCGTAGCAGCATGAACCCCTGAAGCATCTCCTTCTAACCCGCCTGCAACATTCTCTTTCGTGACATCTGATTTCATTCTTGTAAAGGCACTAGCTCGAGGTTTCGCTAGTGTTGTAGATTTCCTGGCGGGGCTGGTCACTACGACCGGAGTCCTCACCTTGGACAACGACGCAGCAGTAGGTTTGCTAAGTCTATCTAGCGAAATGCTTGAGCTGAGAGTTTTCTTCCGTTCCGGTTGTGGTGGTTGAGCATTACGCGCCTTTGCCAGTGAAGCCGCGGTGGGTGCATATAGACCTGTTGAAGGAGTCCTAGAAACTGCATCTGCTGGGGTCTTGGGCCGTAAAGCGGAAGCTGGAGTCTTTGGAACTGGAGGAACTGATAGCTTCGCTTTACTCGATGGTGTTTTTGGTAGGCTGGGAGCCGTAGCAGAGGGAGTCTTTGATCGAATAGTCGTCCTGGATGATGGCCGTGAAGTCCTAGCAGGAGGTCCAGCTTTTGGAGTGGTGGCGGTTGGGGTTACGGAAGAAGTACTCCTCCGATCGTGAGATTCCATCTTGAGTGGTTGCAGAGACATGGATTTAGTGAAAGACGGTGGCGCTTTTCCTGGCGTCTTGGGGAATTTGGCATTTCTTGGAGGGGATTTGGTCATAGATGTAATAGGAGCAGATCTCGAGGCGGGTATCTTGGCAACTGGGGTTGCTTGTGGACTTGGTCCGTTAGAAGATCTCGGAGGCAAATTAGATTCGGTCGAACGTTGTCTCTTTGAGACAGGCTTGGCTACAGGCACTTCTCCACCTTGCTCAGGTAGATCAGGCACCGAAGGATTTGATTCGGGTAATGGTTCTTGAGACAATGGTGATGTTTGAGATGAAGACTTTGAGCCTGGAGACATCTGAGTCTCATCCTCGGGCATGTTGGGTTGCTCTGTGGTCAGTGCAGGCTCGTTAAATCCACGCGCAGCCACTACACGAGGGGGCCATTCCTTCTTCTCCTTGACTTCTTCCTTTGCTGCACTTTCACCCGTATTCTCAGACGTGGCGCTGATACTTCGTGGAGGCCATTCCCGCCTTTCTTTCAGTTCTTCTTTGGTAGAATCACCCGTGGTATGGGATACAACGCTCGAGCTCCGGGGTGTTGGAGACGAAGCGGAGGGTCGCTTTGTCTGTTGTTCGAAGCGACCGATGAGATTGGCGACGCTCTGGCGCGGACGTTCGTCGGGCAACGGCCTCACCATCCCGTTATCAGGCAGAATGGATCATGGATGTAATATCAAACTCACATGTCGCGTAACCTGACATGGCTTGGAAGTCAACCGTCTGTCACAATGCTGTGAGGATTAACTTACTTGGGATTTTGCCAGATATTCCAAGCTCAGATTAGTTACCAAATAAATAAGAGAATAGAGGATGTTTGGAAATGCGTTGGCCAAGTGTTGGCTAGTGACGACAGACGTTGACGACGCAGCAGTTCAGGAACGAATTGCCTAATCGGTACAGGCAAGTTGGAGCTGGCGCTATCTAATCGAGCTTGCAATTTTAATCTCCAAGATGGAAGGGGAGCACCTTTATCATCTGCTTCTTTCTTGTCCGTTTTTCGCTCCAAAATGTTGGCCGAAGATCCAGACAGAAAGAGCCCAGTGGTAATCGTTGATGGGCATTCTGATTCAGTTCGAACCTCATCCGCCGCTGCTGTACCCAGCGGTCGGACAACGACACGTTGGGAATTATGGGCTTTCTACATTTACTATGTGGTAAGAATGAAAAACCACCGTCTAACACTGACAGCCATCTTCTCTTGAAGGGCAACAATGGCCTCTCTGGATTCAACTTTGGGCCATCTCAGTTCCAGAATCTACTATATCTCGCTGGCTACGATCCAGCCTTTCCTCCATATGAGGCACCTTGCGGTAGCGGTACCGGCTGTGTTTTGCCCTACCTTGGCAGCATCCGAGATGGTTTGTTGAATTTGTTATGTAATAACGTCAGTTGTTTTCTGAGCCGTATCGCAGTAAATTCCATCGTCCTTTTGACTAATGGGATCAGTTTCGCTCTTCAAGCCGTTTTGCTACTCATAATCGGCGCATGGTCCGACTTCGGGACGTGGAGGCCTAACATCACGATTTTCTTTACCATCGCTGCTGTCGCGGTGTCGTTTGCTTGGCTAGGTGTTGAGCATCCTGATCAGTGGCGAGCAGGCGTCGCGTTATATGTCTTGGGATGTACGTGCATGATGTTTTCTTATAAATTGACGGCTTAGCACTTGTTTCGTCCTGTATTATAGTGATTACATACCAATGCTCGCTTACGTTTTGGACTGCCGCTTTCCCCGGTTTAGCTCGGGATCTTCCAGAAGTGCAAGAATCGGCTGAAAATGCCAAAGATGGACAGAAAACGCGAGTACACCTGTTCGATTCGTTCGCTTTCGTCTATTCTCATTGTCTGCACAGATTAGAGAAACATGCGGATTTTGAGTCTCTTGCACGAAACCGTGTCTCCAACGTATCCTTTGCGGTATCCTCTGTGGGAGAGATCGTGATTCTGGCTATCATGGTTGGTATACTCAAGGCGGTAAAATCAGACGAAAGCACCGCAAACAATACGAAAGCTTTCAGCATATTGATTGCGTTTTCCGGCGGCGTATGGCGTTCGTCTGCCCTCATTTATCGTCCGACTAGATGCCTGATCATCCACTGAACCTCAGTGTTATGTGCGATACCCTGGTTTCTCCTTGAACAGCGACGACCTGGACTGAAGTTGCCTCCTGGGGCGTCCTTGCTGACGATTGGATTCAAACAGACATATGTGGCTCTTATAGAATGCATGAGGCTGAAGCAAACCTTTTTGTATCTTATTTTTTACTTCTTGATGTAAGGGTTTCCTCCAGTTCACGTTTTGACGTTTTAACCATGCTATAGGGGAGATGTATTGAATACCACAGTGTTCGTTGTTCTTTTGTAGATCTGACGCTGTGCTCACCCCTGTGTATAGCACCGTCATTTCTACTTTGCAAAACAGGTTTGTTTCTTGAATCTCTGCTTTCCTATATTTGGTTTCATCAGTTTCGACAGTGTTGTGTCGTACTCGACTTTGCAACTGACGGAACTCCTAATCGTAGGGATTGTCACCCAAGCTGTAGGCATATAGTATGCACATCTCATACGGATTATCTTTGCTCTTCACAAATGGTATTCCCAGCGCATTCTGGTTTGTCCAGAAGAAATTTGAGATTCAGACCAAGACGGTGAGTAGGATGATTTTTGTTATCGACGTGTAATTTATAGTTTGAATGTAGATGCTTGTATTCAATGTGATCTGGATTTTAGTAGATCAGTTGGCCTTACATCTTGTACATGTCGACTAAGTTGTGCATCAGGTGTTGGACATCTGGGGGCTCATAGGAGTGCATACCGACAAATTCGGTTTCAAGCACGTCTGGGAAATATGGTCAGCAGTCCCTCCCAACCAATTGAGACGATACTTAATGTTGACTCGAATAGGCTATATCAGGCTTACTATGGACTGATGGTGTGTCCTTGGTATGCCTACAGCCAAACAATGATAAGCGAGGTATCACCTCTCCCACAGATGTACGTCTCATTTCAATCGCGTCTGAATACTTACTTACGACCTGTTGATAGGTTCCTGTTCTTTGCCCTGTTTTCTGTTGTCGGGAAAACCAGTGCATTCGTTTGTATTTTCAAACTTCTTTTATTGACAATGGTGTGCTAATCGGATGATATACTTGCTTATAGATTGGCCCGTTTGTCTCTTCAGCCATCATTCAGGCATCAGACAATAATGATAACATGCCGTTTGCATTTTTATTTGGACTGTACGTTGCCACCGCTACATGTACGTATTGCTGACTTAGCTTTGATTTCTCAGCGGCGTTGTGAGCTGTTTATTCTTGTATCTGGTGGATGTGAGGAAGAGCAGAATCGAGTGCGAGGAATTTATCAATGCGGAGGCAAAAAGGAAGGTGTTCATCGTTGACGAGTCGTAGTGAGTTAGTGCAAGAAGCTGAGAAGCGGGATTAAGATTCGGCGAGAATATGGGTATTTTATCGCACGCCGCTTGGTCTTATCTTAGCAAGCAATGCATATGACTGCAAGAGACATCGGTTGAGCCTCATCACGAGGTGAGGTGATAATTATACCGAAACCATACGCTCGCATGATCCTTGTCTCGGAGCTTCTCTGTTCTTCGCGTCCCGCAACCTCTGCCATTTGTTGTGTTAACACAGCATTCCCTCGGGAACAGTACGGGTCCCAAAGACAAAAGCTGTGGTTCGCACTTACTACTATGGGACTCTATGATTCACGTGGGCCTTGTAAACGACCGCCACTGTCGCTCGACATCGTTCCGGCTGGACTTTGGGTCATCAATCTTGTCCAGGTCCGATCAATGAAGGCTCAAAACCCTTGATCGGATGCTTCCGGGCGATAACCCATTTACTCCTACATGAGAGTCTATTCTGCGTTTTCTTCTCCTCTCCTTTTCACAACGGACGCGTCCTGCAAAACGCTCTTTGCTTTAACGCCACGTCTACTTCCTTTGTATGTAAGCAAACAGCCGGTTTCACGCTCCCCGAGCTTCCATGTGAATTGCCTACCACGTGCTTATTATCTTTTTGTTACCCTCAGTTTGTCCATCATTATCCGTTAACGGTCTTTTGTTCTCCGACCTCCCCCTCATCGCCTATCTTCCGTTTTTGCAATTGCGGCCCATTATAGCCCATCCTGGCTTCACTCGACATTGCCTATCTCTCCATCGCGAGAACTGATGCTCGTATGCTGCATAGCGATTTGGTCTGTATTCATTGACTGGTGGTTACCGTCTGCAAGTTCACACCTTTGTTTTGTTGCAGAGTTCCGAAAGGATAGGCGGGCCGATCCCTCCAAGTGTGAGCTTATTCACTCACTTACTCATACTAAAAGTATTGTTGGATCTGATATGCGGCGTCACGACAGGCTTACAAGAGGGCGGTGTATCGGAAGCCTCCAGCCCAGTTTTATGTAGAGGTCTTACCCCCACAGAAAATCGGTACTTCGTGGTTTGCTATCGGATGATGGGAGTATTCAATCTGCGTTTGATAGGTAGCAGCTATGCATACGGAATGCGAATATGCCCACTCAAATTAGACGGCAGCGACTCTAAAGCTGAGCTCTTTGCGGATCGGAAATCGACGTGCACCGGAAGTTCCAGCGGATCTGGCAGCTCTAGTTCTCAAACGAAGGAGTACGCCGTCTGGAGGAGGTGGGACGACTGTCTGTGGTTTCAAGATCTCCTCGAAATGGAATATTCTACCCAATCACGAGAAAAGCGTAGGCGTCTTGCCCAAGGGAAAGGCGTCAAGAAAAATGGTGTATACATAAACTCAGACTTGGCATCATCGTTTGAATCACTTCCGCCCGGTCCTGATCCGAACACAATCGCAAAAGATATACACGAGTTCCTTCCCAGGTTGACGAAAAAAGGTACTCTGTTTCGTGCGAGCCAGGCCACCATCGAACAACGTTATAAACAGTTTGCGGCTCTGATAGATGGCCTATTCCAGGATAATTTGCCGACATTGGTTGTTGAAATAAGGGAAAGTCGTGTGGTTCGCGACTTCTTTGGGTATTGGAGACGCGACAGGGATTTTGAGCGCAAAGGTTCAGGGGAAAATCCGACACCGCCACATACACCTGGTAGCAGCTCGTGGTCCTTATACTTCTCCCCTTCGACTTTGTCTTTTCAGCCTCCGGTGTCAGCAGATGAGAGTCACCCACCTGTTCCAATGCGTGGTTCAAAGGTCCAGACCTTGGTTCCGCACACAGCTCACCCGCCGTTAAAGCTTTCCGGCCCGAACCATGTTTATAGCGATTCTGAACTGTCGCGTTCCGGACCACGCAGCCCACCCAAGTCAGCCCCTACTGTTTTCAATCGCAGTACTGCGCCTGATTCTGATCTTGGCCAAAGTTCGTCAGATGAGTCGGACGTTCATCGACGTAATATTCCTTATTCCAACCACCAACCACGCCTCTCTACGTATCTTGCCTTCCCCACGTCCCCTACCATACCGGAGGATCGTTCAGAACTTTCAGATACTCCCACCCAGTCGTCACCGGAGGAGGACTCTCCCGTGCTGGGTTTATCGGCACTACCCGAGGACGCGGTGCTGAATAGCCCATTGTCTGAACCAGCTACACCAGAAAGTCTCCCGCCTCCTGTTCGGCGTCCTCACAGCAGCTCAGTATCAGACAAGCGGAATAGGAATTGCGTCATCTTTACTGATACTCCCCCACAAAGTCCCACGTCGGCTGGAGCTTTCTTGGATGCGTACCATGTAATCTCGGACAACATTTTAGCAGATTCGCAGTTGACTTTCAAAACCAGCACCAACGCCGTCACCAATGCATCGTCCCGTTATTCTTCTTTGTTCCCGACATCAAGACGATCTTCTTGGCAGATTCCAGAAGTGCCTGTCCGTCCCTTGTCTGGCCTCAGCCAGTCTACGGTGTCATCTTTTGATCGGTTTCGCGCGGACTCGCCAATACTACCTCACTCGCCTCTATTTGCGGATGATGAACCAACCTGTACTTCTTATCGGACTTCAATGGCAAGCATGAATTCTGTCATGACAGATTCATCGGTGGATCGGATTTTACCGCGCAAAGTCCAGAATTCATCCTCACTCCCTCCACAACCACTCCGACGGTCCTTCTCAACTGGTTCACGCTCAGTATCAGGGCGATATAGTCAAAGTACACCTGTTCCTGAAGAGGAATCATGGTCAATTCAGGGTGATGATCTCCTGGACTCGTATTTGTACAGTGCGTTCTTT
>QLOR01001121.1:24364-38409 GCA_003313825.1 Sarcodon aspratus
ATTCTAATCGGTTTCTAAGGCACGGAAAATACCTCGTCAATTGAATCTGAGAACAATGTCGGGGTTTCCCGCATATCTCAACACATCCCCGGCCCGGAACGATTTCCAGAACCATTCCGGAACAGACCTCCTGGTCAGTTCCATTTGCCGTGGACACCGCCGATGGAGCCCTTGTCTTTAAAAACGCCAACCTCACCTTCGTCGCTAGGCGGAAGTGTTTCCGGTGACACGTTGGCCATTAAAGCTTTTCTGACAGAAGATGCGATAGTGTCATTCCGTGTACCCATTGGAATCTCGTATAGGAACATACGTCAGAAAGTGTATGACAAGCTGGTACGACAGGAAGGCATACCGATATCGGGTTCTTTTTTGGTTGGTTATTTGCCTTCCAGATCTCCGCGGCTATCCAGTGCCTCATCGAGTAGAGGACGCATGCGGTCAAGCTCTGTTTCGCGTATCGAGACCACAAATCCTATGATCAGGTATATTCAAACTGAGGAAGAGTGGCAGGAAGCTGTAAGATCTTGTGAGGGGAAATTGTCGTTGCGTATCTTCGACTCTGCAACATTCCCGTCGGTGAACGGGAAGTGAGCGAATCGGTATTGTCTATCTTACAAATTGTGTTGCTACATCTTTCATTCGTTGTTTGCTTACTTATTCTCTTCGAATTCGACCCTCTTGAACTTTTGTATTCCTTTTTGAACGCTTTTGGTTTCCATGTGCTCGTCTGACCTTCTTTTGAGCATTTGTGTTAAAAACAAGTAGAAATAGAAATATCATCTGTAGCTCTGTACTGTGTATTGTTTTACCTCGGAGTGAACGAAAACTCATGACCCACACGTTTATGTATGTAGTGCGCAGTGAGATGTGTGAAACCATGAGATCATCGTGGAGGGTTTGATTGCAAAGCTGTGTTGTTGTAAAACATCTATCTGCAAGTTCTGACGGAAAGAACATCTTTCTTCGTGGTGAACTGTTGTGAGTCTGTGACTCACACGCCTTGTTCGCATTCTGCGAACTGCAACTTGTGGGTTCTGGAGATCATTCCCATTACTACCTTCTTGCTGTGCACATATGTATATGTCGACGACGCGTCCGCCCGCATAAGAACTGCTTACTATGTACGACCATCAAGTTAAATTCCAGAATGCTTTGTCTGGCGTTAGTCGCAGACGCTTCAAGTTAGCACTTGTCTCGGGCGCCTTGCGTCGGAGTGGTGGTAATACCGTTGAATAGTATCATGACCGTCAGCGTGAGAACTATGCACTCCCGCTGGGGATATTTGGACAAAGGAGACAATGGGAAGCATGGAAGTCACGGTATATATATGACTTTATTGGTGATTGATTCGACGCCGGTGTTTTGCATCGAGCCCACGATTACATATAGTTTGCCATGGCCACTGCTGGCAGTGAATCGGACGAGTGCGTGAAACCTTACTCCTGAGCGCCTCGCTCACTGTGGCATGCGATTGCTTTAGCAGGCTTCATCAACCCGCTAATAAAGCTGGGTCTCTGGCTAATATATCTGCATTTGTACGTGGCTGACAGGGAACTCGTATGGACAGGCCCGTTTATTCTCACCACTACATACTTATTTCTGATGAAGCGTCGGATTAAACAGACTCAAGTTGCGCCCTCACAAGCAGTCTATGTAGAACCGCAGCCAGGTGCCGCTGCCAGGGTCAGACCGCCGACGACGATCTCGCTCCATCTTCTCGGGCCCAGCCAGTGTATACAGCTCCGAAAATTCCAAGACAAACTAACGCCGTCTCCATAGGCAGCCAGTACATAACTCTCTGATCGAACGAGCGGTAGTCTCTACGTCATCTCCTTCCCAGTCTCAGAACAAGGTGCCGATGCTATGATGGTCTCGGCTACGTATGGTCTGTTAACGCTAGAGTTTCCAGGATCCACTCAGTCAACGAGACAAGATCAATGGCTTGCATCCTGTCATGCAAGAAACGGTGCCCCGTTTCAGATTCTTCACAGGAGTCGCCAATGTTGACGCTAGCCAAGTGATCACTAATGATGTCGGCAGTGATCACCACAATGCCAAAGCTGAGAGCAAAGCTCGTTCCAAATCATTAGTGCAGACGAATAAGAGCTAGTGTTGGTATTTGACAGCATGATGGTATTTCTATCTCAGTTGACTGCCTTGTTTCGCATCTGATTGATTCTGAAGCAGATTTCCTTCTTGTTAACGAGCTACCGCATGTTAAATCTTCTGGACATTTATCTGCCAATCATGATGCATGTCTTACGGGGACTCCGAGGTCAGATGTAACATTCACTGCCACTTAATATTTCCTTCATTAGACATGTGCATCTTGTTCTCGCGACCATACTATTCGAATACCTCGCATAAAAAGGTCCACTTCGATGCGGTGACCGTTTCCTGGACGACGGACCGTGAAGTCGTTTCTGGGTCACCCTTCCGACGAGAGGATCAAGCTACAGTATGGGGTATTTGGAATTAAGCTGTTTGAAGACTGTCAAAAGCGGAAATCCCAGCGTGTGATCTATCGCGTGTTTGGAGGGTTCTTCGCCTAAGGGTTCTTCGCTTATAACCTTATCGCTTCCGCATGCACCTTCTCAACCCACAGGATATTGGAGCAGTAAAGGTTGCTCGTGTGTAAACCTTTGATGTCGTGCAAACGAGGTCGACAAACGGACCCCAGAGTCTGTTCGGTTGATTTTTGAATCGAGAGCGTCACGCGTATGCAACGACCGCATTGGCATTTAAAGTTATAGATCCCACTGGAGACGCGGGTGCGGGTGATATTCAAATACGGGGTATGCATACAATCATAATGGAGCGGTGATTCTGACGGGTACTTCCATTGCATCAGACAAGAGTGATGATATGAAGTTTGGCAATCCGACGATTCACGGCATTGCCAATCATCACGGTTATGTGTATGTATCTTGTTGCTTTGGCAGGAGACGGACAGCTGGTGACCTCAAGGTCCTTGGATGAGACCATTCATATGTACACATCACGGACAAAACCACGCGCAAGGCTTGATCAATGAAGCACGATACCAGCACGACAAACTCAATCACGCTGAGGACCTCAAATGACTCGGAATATTATTCGAATTTCGTAATTGAAGCGCCCATTATCTGGAGCTGGTATCATTTGCAATTGATTGTTTGCTCATCACCGTCGTCGCTGAGTGTCTCTCATTGGACGATCGCTTATTCGTTATATTCGAAGAAGCGAATGATCAACGTTGTCAGGTGTTGTTAACGTTGAACGGCAAAGCATTTCATAGATCTTGCTAGGCTCAAGCACATATCTTCCAGTAAGCTTCCTGGTAGCCTTCACGACGTGTTCGTAAACATGTCAAATCTTTCCTGGTCAACATCTCGCTCCTCGCTCGAGATAAAGTCTTCCCTTGACGACTGGCATACATCACCCTCTGCGGACGTCCCCATCTCTCAAGCGTTTCACTACCTTCCCACCGAGACCGTCATTGTGCACACTCACACCGTTTCTTGAACTTAGCAGCGGTAAGTATTGCTGGATGATACTCTCTTGCACGCTTCGTGTTTTTCTACTCAATACAACACAATTCTCCAAGTTATCCTCATCCGAAGTTGCGTTTACTCCCACGTCATGCGGGATCTCGGAATCCTGGCATCACCACCAGTTACAGGTTTAACATATGCAACCTAGTGTCGTTCCCCAACTATATCTTCGAGAATTTCGGATTCCTGTCGTTCTGCTGTCGTGATTTTCAGTGCAGCAACGTTCACTATCTGTATGTGGGCCCAGGAGAAGCATAGGAACTATAAGAAAGAATCCGGCGACAAGTATCCCAGAAGGGTGATGATGGTTCTGTTCATGTTCTAGTCTTGCCTGTGTCAGAAAAGTAGTTAGGTAGACGAAGACCACCATGTTTCGACAAGTTCCCGATTTCTCACTCTTTATCATACACCTGAAATATCTACAATCTTGACCATTCTACTATTGTGTCCAAAAGCAACCGTCTTCCCATTGCAATCGCTACTTGTATACCTCAGATCAGGAAGTACCCAACAGATCCGCCTCTTCTTCTCGTCCAGAATCCACTCGCTCCCCTCCTGGTAACAAGGTTGGTGCGAGGGTACCTCAGTAGATAGAGGTCGATGGATATCATATATAGGGACAAACACCATTGGCAGCGATAAATGATCATCATCGTTGTCACTGCGAGGAGATTTGTGATTGGAAGTGGTAGCGGGGGATATCCTCCATTTCATCGCCGAGTCATCGAACTTCGCAATGACGCTTGTCCCATCGACATCAAATACGAGCTTGTCGGGTTCGTCTTTGATCTGAGCCCAAGCGAGGTGTTCTCCTGTCGCCACCTCCCACAAACCGATAGAATCCATGATAGATCCATCCGTATCTCCAGATTCCCACTGGTGCCAACAAGCCAGAATTTGGTTGCAGTTTGGAGAGAATATGGAGAATAGTGGGTAGCTCCTAGCATCGTGTTCGAGAGTTGAGACGATTGCACGTGTATGAACATCCCAGACTCGTATGGTGTTATCGTGTGACGATGATGCGCAAAGTCGTGAGTCTGGCGAGAATATCACCGAACCAACCCAGTCAGAATGACCGCGGAATGTGTCCAAGCAGAGACCCGACGTTGGGTGCCACAGTCTGACAGTTCCATCCGCGTGCCCCGAGGCGATTAGCTGTCCATCGCCCGATAAAGCAACACAAGACACATAAGAGTAAATTGAACGACGGGCCATGTCACGATTTCCGATCGCATTGTATGCTTGCAAAATCTTCACTTGAAAGTAACTGTATGACGCAATGCAAGTCCTGTCCGATGAGATCGTCGAAACCTGTCCATCGTGTTCGAACATCCACACACTCGCGTTTCTCCTGAAATCCCAAATTACAATCCTCGATCCGACTCCGTACATCACCTGGTCGTGGTGCGAAAAGGAAAGTAACCTGTTATTATGGCTGGTGGGGATTGCTTGGACAACATCACCGGAGTGCGCATCAATGACTTTTACTGTTCTCCATTTCTCTCCATCAGCGTCTGCCCTATCTGTGCATACAGCAATAAGCGAGGAATTATCAGAAGACATGACAGACAACACTTGGTCATGTCCAGAGAACGTCTTCAGACATTTCTCTCCTGAAACGTCCCACACCCTGACCGTCCCGTCGCCAGACCCCGAAATCACTCTGTCATTTTCTGCACCTGTCCAGCAAACGGTTGTCACCTCATCTGAGTGGCCCTCCAAAATGCATCGGCAATCGTATGATGGTGCATTCCAAATTCGAATTGTATGGTCATGTGAAGAAGACGCAATCATGGTTCCACATGACGAGAATGCGACAGAGGCGACCGAATCCGCGTGTCCTTCTAAACAATGAACAAGGCCGCCAGTCTGCAAATCCCAAGCATCTATCGAGCCTCCACTATATCCAACCACAAGGACAGTATCGTCTAGTGAAAACACAAGAGACCGAGGTTTAGAATCCTTAGTCTGAGATTTGAATACGGCTCGACCCTTCCCTGTCATGATTTCGAAAATTTCCACACAATTCATTCCACCAACCGCAATCAGATCACCTTTGCATGAAAATATAATAGGGTCTCCGAAATAGGCGCGTCTTCCAGGTTGCGTCTGTACATCTCTGGTACATGCGTCCCAGGACTTTTCAATCGCATTTATTAATTTCACCTCCTGTGGGATTTGGTCTTGATATAACGCTCGAACAAGAGAGGACGCAGGTGACCAAAGTAAAGCAGAGTCGTATATATGAGGCGCAGACTCTTCAATAGCATCAAAGAACCGTAGCACAAATCTCTCGCTGTCATTCACAATAGCGAATAGATTTGTGTCCCGCAAGCCGACCTGCAAAATGCATGTTCAATATCCCTACATAAGCCAAACAACGATATGAATAGACTCACGTCGGTCAACCAGGCCTTCACGTCATGAAGCAAGTAAATTCCACAGCCAAGATCCCCGATGATGCTCATAACCTCAAGCCACGATAGCAGATTGTGCTCGAAGAAGTATTCCAACAACTTCACAGCGTCTTCGACATTTTCGCCACCACGGGAAGAAGAGCGAAGATGTTTGGCCCACGATCGGCATGAATACTCCAGTCCTCCGACAATATATCTCTCTCGACGTTCTCCAAGGTCATGAACGTCCTTGTTCATAGCGTAGCGAGGTAGGTTGCATATATTCCTCTTCAACTCCTTCGTCATCAACTTCAGACACAACATTGCAAGCTCCAGGTGGTAAACACTAGGTTCAACGTAGAACCTCTTATCCTTGCATCGACTGGGGTTGGTGATAAAATCCGCAAACGATTTATGACAGATCTGCAAAGGCTCCAAGTTCGACTCCGGAACAATAAGTACTGAGTGGAGTGAACGGATTGCAGTCCACACAGTTTTCGATGAAATATTTAGCACCGTCGCAAGGTCCACACACGACAAAGGGTTGAGGGCCAATATAATCGAGCCAACCACAAGTCGCAACTGGTGGTAGAAGTCGGCAGCGTCAACATCTTTGAAGCTCTCGACAAGTATTTGATAATATATCCCGTCAACTCCTGACTTTCCTTCGTGGACAGTGTTATTTGGGTCCGAGATGATGATTTTCAACTGCTCCTGAGGTATACGATTGGGATCTGTGGCGAATTCGACGATGACAGACGCCACAATGAACAGGCCAGAACATTTCTTGATCGTAATCGTGATCTCCTGATCTGTAGGCCATGGCGTGGTTAAATCGCAGTGACTCCTCTCTGCGACGATTTCTGATAGACGAGTCTTGAGATATAGTTGGATGTCTTGATCTACGGATACCCGATCGACCTTGTGTAGCAAAAATACTTCAGTGTGATTTCGTAAGAGTGGAACTCGGAATCCAGTCCGAATCGGTGGTTCAGGTCTGCCAGTAATGAAGAACTTGACATGAGGAATCGCATCGATGTGTTGACCCAAAAGTGAAAGGATTGCCGAAGCGGGTTCTTTATCCTCACATTCGTCCAGAGCATCTATTACGATCGTGGTGAACAGCCCTGTTGATTTCAGCGGTCGTACAAGAAGATGATCGAGCTGAACGGCTGGTAACGCGTGTCCTATATCTGGGTTGGAACTGATGATTAGAATGAGGGCAGTCTTGAACTCTGGGTATCGGAATGCAAGCTGATACGCCAAGGTTGGAAATATGAGGCCGATGTCCCGTCTGTTGGCAAAGTCACGGGAGCAGAAGAAACTAGCTCCCAGTCGTCCTTCTGCGAATAAACGTTCGGCGAATGTTTTGGCAAGTGTTGATTTGCCACACCCTGCGGTCCCGTTCAGCCAATAGACACGTTTGTCCTCGTAATCAGCTTCCCACTTTTCGATCTGTCGTAGCTCTTGCTTTCGCGTGCCTGGTAGACATGTTCCATGGCGAGCAGACTGATATCCGGCAGACTTGACATGCGGTAGCTTATCAAGAAGCAAAATTTCTGTTGTTCAAAGACAATCAGATGGACGCAGAACCAATTATGAAGACAATACCGTGATCCTGCTAATTACGAGATTTAGTTACCGACCTATTACTGCAATAACTTACAAGTAGAACACACCTGCATTCCTACTTTAACGATGTACTGATTTCCGGCTGCATTGTACTGATCCCCTCCGATATCTGTGAAAACCCCATGGCTAGCATCGACATAAGTGGCTCTTGCTAATAATCCGGAAGAAGATTCTGAAGATGTAATTCCTGGATTATGGTTCAAGCTCAAGGTCTGAGACGGACCTGCTGAGGAAGTCGAAGTTGAGCCTTGCTGGACCAGAGAGGGAGTAGCGGTGGGATTTGCTGGATTGTGGCCAGATTCCTTGTTAGAGCGGAACTTCCCCTTGAGTTTCTTGAGTTGTTTCATTGGGAGTGGACAGCAGCAGCAAGAAGGGAAGGCCCAGACAGGTTGAACGAGGTGCCACGCAGAAGACGCCGGACCATGTGTATGTACCCAGGCACCAACTCTATGGCGGTCTCCAGCATGCTGTGGCACGAGTGAGGCGCTCAGTGGGAGTTAAGTTGAAGACGATCCAAGTCAATCATAAAAATCCGGAAATTTCATCGACAGTCCGTCTCGAGACCTTGTCTACGGTACCAGTAGTAGGAAGGCGCACTCTCCGGTTCGATTATCCAGTAACGCACACCTCTGTTGACTCCGTCATACCATGCAAGCTATACCAGATGCTTAATTTTGCATTCATCAAGTCACTGGTCTTCTCCCACATCGAGTACTAAAACGATATAATACATGAGCCCACTGGACCTACAATGTTGTCCGAAACCGTGCATCAACGGAGTCTGGCATCTGTAGTCTACTGGTATTTGGTAAGAGTACTTTTAATAAGCAGTCCTGACGACGTCACGACTTCATACTAATACTACACTCTGGAGAGAAGTGGGGTATGTCACGATTAATACCGCGAGTCTACTAGGGGGGAACAGGATATTCGAAGAAGCGAATTATCACTGTCGTCGAGCGGTGTTGGGTGGCGAGGCATTTTATAGGTCTTGCTAGGCTCGAGCACATATCTTCCTAGTAAGCTTTGTGGTACTAGCCTCTACCTTCGCTCATTTTGTGCATTCTGAAGGAAATCAAGATGGGTACCAAACGTGCCACTGCAAGTCCGTCATGCTGTTAGACATTTTCATAAACACCTCAAATCTTTCCATGTCAACATCTCGCTCGAGATAAATTCTTCCCTTTACCACTGGCCTATATCACCCTCTGGGGTGTCCCCATCTCTCAAGCTTTCCCCTACCTTCTCGCTGAGACCATCATTGGGCACACGTACACCGTTTCTTAACAGCGGTAAGCATTGCTTTGGCTTTCTCAAGTCATCAGGATCGCTCCATTGACGTGTGGCATATCCAGGACGCCGACCTTCAACATTCCACGTTTCGCACGTATCAAAAGATCACTGTTGACGCTCTCTGCACGCTATATCACTCTCTTTGAACCCCGCATGGTGATAGGGTCGACATCTGGACGCGTGAGGCTTGGCAGCAAGGGCAGCTGGGGTGAGTCGTTCTCCGTGCTCATTTGTTCGCACTACGAGGTCTCTGAGTACTGAGTGCTCGTGAAGGACGATACCTATCTCTCTGTCACACTTCCATTTCGAACTACGTTCCGATATCCAAGGGACTGTATGGCAAATGCACGTCCTATCCGATAAGGCTTTGATGCCCTCCAGACAATAACACCCTCGTGTTTCTGCTGACATCCTGGTTTTGTGGATGGCAGTGAATTATCTGTGAAGGATCTTGCCCCCTTGATCATCTAGGCAACGGTATTTGTCGTCGAGAACGTCAACAAATACTTGTAATTCTATCTAGGGGCTTGGGACTCATTTTTTGACTGATTTTCTGAATCTCGGTCGTTGGTCATCCATCATCGTCTTCTTCAGGTATATTTATGACGGACAATAAGTTACAGGATTGTTCCTCACGTTTGCTCTCTACAACCCGAGCCATGATGCCACTTCTCCCACAATTCAGGGCACATATACCGGCGTGATGACCAAGCTTTCTTGTGGGCATGTACAACTGGATTTTAATGCTAGATGACACTCTCTTGCATGCTTCGCGTTTTTTCGCTCACTGCAACGCAGTCCGCCGGGCTATACAACTTTTATATTCATCTGAAAGTTGCTTTCAGTCCCACGTCATGCGGGGTCTCGAAAACCTGGCATCACCGCCGGTTGCTATAGTACTAGTTTAACATATGCAACCTGGTGTTGGTCCCCAACTATATCTTTGAGAGTCTCGGGTTCCTGTCGTTCTGCTGTCGTTTTTTTCAGTGCAGCAACGATCACAATCTGTATGTGGGCCGAGGGAGAAGCATAGCAACTATAAGAAATATTTCGGCGACAAGTATCCCAGAAGGGCGATGACGATTCTGTTCATGTTCTAGTCCTGCCTGTGTCAGACAAGTAGTTAGGTAGAGGAAGGCCACCGTGTTTCGACAAGTTCCAATTTGTGGAGATAATACAGCGTCCTTCTGGTCTCATCCCAGCAATTTGATTGATTATTTAGCCAGTAATCGTGTGATGCTTCTCATGCTGCAGATACTAGACGCGGCACGCCCCCCGGTGGACACTGATCATAATGCTGGTTTTGACAGACATTAGGTTGAGAGCGAATGCACCGGCATGAACCAAGCAACGCTTTGGGACTCCGGTAGCACTGTTCACGAGGTAAATCCAAGTCCAAAATGTATAGATATCTAGAATACGATACTGTGTACTTCAGTAGTAAAAACGAGAAAATGGCTCACTCATTATCGTACACCTGAAATATTTATAACCGTGACCATTCCACTATTGCGTCCAAAAGCAACTGTCTTCCCATTGCAATCGTTAGGCAGATCCCTCAGATCAGGAAGTACCCAACAGATCCGCCTATTCTGCTCGTCCAGAATCCACTTGCTCCTCTTCTGGTAACAAGGTTGGTGCAAAGGTACCTCAGTAGATAGAGGTTGATGGATATCATATATGGGGACAAACACCATCGGCAGCGATAAATGATCGTTCTCATTGTCATCGTCCGGAGATTTGTGATTGGAAGTGGTAGCGGGGGATATTCTCCATCCCATCACCGAGTTATTGGTCTTGGCAATGACGCTTGTCCCATCGGCATCAAATACGAGCCTGCTGGGATGCTCTTTGATCTGAGTCGAGGCAAGGCGTTCTCCTGTCACTACCTCCCACAATATGATGTGACAATTTGTGATAAGTCCATCCCCAGACGAAGATGTGTACTGAAAAGCCAGTAGTTGACTGCAGTTTGGAGAGAATATGATGGATGGCACGTCAGACTGAGTATCGATGGTTGAAACGATTGCACGTGTATGGACATCCCAGACTCGTATGGTGTTATCGTATGACGATGATGCGCAAAATCGTGAGTCCGGCGAGAATATCACCAAATCAACCCAGTTAGAATGACCGCAGAATGTGTCCAAGCAGAGACCTGAGGTTGTGTGCCACAGTCTGACAGTTCCATCATCGTGCCCCGAGGAGATTAGCTGTCCATCGCCTGATAAAGCAACACAATCCACAGAAGAGTAAAGTGAAGGACGGGCCACGTCACGATTTCCGATCATATTGTCTGCCTGCCAAATCTTCAAAAGTTTGGAGTTACTGTATGACACAATGCAAGTCCTGTCCGATGAGATCGCTGAAACAATTCCGTCGCGTTCGAACATCCAGACACTCGCGTTTCTCCTGAAATCCCAAATTACAATCCTCGAGTCTGTTTCATATATCACCTGGTCGTGGTGCGAAAAGGAAAGTAACCTGGCACCATAGCCTATGGGGATTGTTTGGACAACATCACCGGAGTGCGCATCAATGACTTTTACTGTTCCCCATATCTCTCCATCAGCGTCTGCTACCCCAAAGGAGCATACAGCAATAAGCGAGGAATCATCAGAAGACATGGCAGAGAACACTTGGTCATGTCCAGAGAACGTCCTCAGACATTTCTCTCCTGAAACGTCCCAAACCCTGACCGTCCCATCAGAAGACCCTGAAATTACTCTTTCACTTCCTGTACCTGCCCAGCAAACACTCGTCAACTTCTCTGAGTGGGCCTCCAAAATGCATCGGCAATCGTACGATGGTGTGTTCCAAATTCGAATCGTATGGTCATGTGAACAAGACGCAATCATGGTTCCGCATGACGAGAATGCGACAGAGGCGACCGCATCTGTGTGTCCTTCTAAACAATGAACAAGGCCGCCGGTCTGCAAATCCCAAACATCTATCGAGCCTCCACCGTACCCAACCACAAGGAGGGTATCATCTGGTGAGAACGTGAGAGACCAAGCGTTAGAATTCTTAGTCTGAGGTTTGAATACAGCTCGATTTTTTCCTGTCACGACTTCAAAAATCTCCACACAATCTTTTCCACCAAGCGCAATCAAATCATCTTTGTATGAAAATATAATCGGCGCGGCGGAAGGGAATTTAGATTGCGTCTGGGCTTCTCTGGTACACGTGTCCCAGGACTCTTCAATTGCATTTATTAACTTCACCTCCTGTGGGATTTGGTCTTGATATAACACTCGAACAAGAGAGGACTCAGGCGACCAAAGTAGAGCAGAGTCGTATATATGAGCCGCCGACTCTTCAATAGCGTCAAAGAACCGCAGCACAAATCTCTCGCTGTCATTCACAATAGCGAATAGATTTGTGTCCCGCAAACCGACCTGCAAATGCATGTTCAATATCCCCCAAATCAAACAACAATATAGATCGACTCACGTTGGTCAACCAGGCCTTCACGTCATGAAGCGAGTAGATTACACAGCCAACATCCCCTACGATGCTCATAACCTCGAGCCATGATAGCAAATTGTGCTCGAAGAAATATTCCAACAATGTGACGACCTGTTCAACATTGTCGCCACCGTGGGGAGAGCGAAGATGTTTGGCCCATGACCTGCATGCATACTCCAGCCCTCCGACAATATCTCTCTCTCGACGTTCGCCAAGGTCACAAATGTCCTCATTCATAGCGTAGCGGGGTAGGTTGCATATATTCCTCTTCAGCTTCTTCTCCATCAACTTCAGACACAGCATTGCTAACTCCAGGTGGTAAACGCTGGGTTCAACGTAGAACCTCTTATCCTTGCATCGACTGGGGTTGGTGATAAAATCCGCAAACGATTTATGACAGATCTGCATGGGCTCGGAGTTCGAATCCGGGACAATGAGCACCGAATGGAGTGAGCGGATGGCAGTCCACACGCTTTCCGCTGAAATATCCAGTATTGTCGCAAGGTCCGAACATGACAAAGGGTTAAGTGCCAATACAATCGAGCCAACCACGAGTCGCAACTGGTCATAAAGTTCGGCATCATCTCCACCAACATCTTTAAAGCTCTGGACAAGTATTTGATAATACGTCACATCCACTCCTGACTTTCCTTCGTGAACAGTGTTATCTGGATCAGAGATGATGATCTTCAACCGGTCTCGAGGATTGCGATTGGGATCTGCAACAAATTTGACGATTACAGACGCCACAATGAACAGGCCAGAACATTTCTTGATTGTAATCGTGATCTCTTTATCCGTAGGCCATGGTGTGGTTAAATCGCCGTGACTCCTCTCTGTGGCAATTTCCGATAGACGAGTCTTGAGATATAGTTGGATGTCTTGATCTACGGATACCCGATCGACCTTGTGTAGCAAAAATACTTCAGTGTGATTTCGTAAGAGTGGAACTCGGAATCCAGTCCGAATCGGTGGTTCAGGTCTGCCAGTAATGAAGAACTTGACATGAGGAATCGCATCGATGTGTTGACCCAAAAGTGAAAGGATTGCCGAAGCGGGTTCTTTATCCTCACATTCGTCCAGAGCATCTATTACAATCGTGGTGAACAACCCCGTTAATTTCAGTGGTTGTATGAGAAGATGATCGAGCTGAACAGCTGGTAACGCGTGCCCTATATCTGGGTTGGAACTGATGATCGGAATGAGGGCAGTCTTGAACTCTGGGTACCGGAATGCAAGCTGATACGCCAAGGTTGGAAATATGAGGCCGATGTCCCGTCTGTTGGCAAAGTCACGGGAGCAGAAGAAACTAGCTCCCAGGCGTCCTTCTGCGAATAGGCGTTCGGCGAATGTTTTGGCAAGTGTTGATTTGCCACACCCTGCGGTCCCGTTCAGCCAATAGACACGTTTGTCCTCGTAATCAGCTTCCCACTTTTCGATCCGTTGTAGCTCTTGCTTTCGCGTGCCTGGAAGACATGTTCCATGGCGAGCAGACTGATATCCGGCACACTTGACATGCGGTAGCTTATCAAGAAGCAAAATTTCTGTTGTTCAAAGACAATCAGATAGACGCAGAAGCAATTATGAAGACAATACCATGATCCTGCTAATTACGAGATTTAGTTACCGACCTATTACTGCAATAACTTACAAATAGAACACACCTGCATTCCTACTTTAACGATGTACTGATTTCCGGCTGCATTGTACTGATCCCCTCCGA
>QLOR01001138.1:0-14891 GCA_003313825.1 Sarcodon aspratus
TAAGTGAATTAAGCCCGCATTCCGGGGGAGTCAAGAGTGTACAATTACAACCATTCTCCTAACCTAGGGTTAGTTTGCGTGAGAAGGTGAAGAGTGCAAGGGTGAGACACAGTGGTCAAAGTCACATATCCACCCGCCACAGTCAGATTATCGAGTCGGAAAATTTTGTGACTCGAAAATCTCTACTGTCGAAGTTCTGGAAGTTCTCAGAAAGTCTGGACGACTGGGAGTCACAGTTCATGAACATCGTTCATGAACCACACATGGCATTGCTAAGCATCATGTAATCCTAGGATCTCGACATGTCTACATACCCAAATGGGTTCACTGCGCATGGCCGACGCGGCCACTGCCAGCCTCGCATGGTCAATACCATGCACAAAGCATAGCTCAATCTTCCAGCCTTGTTATTCTACTAGTAGTAGCCTGAGGTGTTGCTTCAATTCTATATCTACTGTAGTACTTAAGAGCAAATGTGAAATCCAGTTGAAAGCACACTATACTGTAATACCTCCGTTTCAAGAAATCGTGACTATGTCGATGGACAGGAACTCGGGCGCATCTGTGTCATAGGCTGGCTTGAGACGAGTGATGAGTGGCTTGATGTATTGGGCTAGCGCGAGGTACTTGATAACGTCATCCAGTTCCCATGTTGAAGTAAGCTCTGGTACAGCAGCTAGAATAGCGAGCAATCGTTCCAGAGCCATAGCAAAGCGTCAAGTTGAGCTGCATCTATTACTGGCAAAGGCGACAAGAGTCGCGGCGTGGCACAACGTGGCTACATCCAAGTAAGGTAATACACATGCTCAGCAACTGGGCCACAGTCTTCGCCGCAATGCATTGTTTTTTATTGTATTCTACATGATTGTACGTAGAGTTGGTTGGTTTGTGAATATAGACATCTTAACAACGACCCAGGAACTGGCCACAAGTTCATGAACAGTTCATGAATGTTGTTCATGAACAATTTTCCCAGTCGTTCAGACGTTCTCGAAGTTCTGGACCGTTCTCAGGAATCCCATCTGGCAAAACTCAATGGAGTCACGTGAACGTGGACTATGACACATCGCGAGGTAATAACTGGCTTCCGAAACACTGGAACCAAGTACATACTCAGGCTGTATCATACGAAAAGTATGGAGGACACCTTTCTGTGTGATTACCCTACAGTCGAACTTGTCGTAAGAATCATGGTCATGAGGGATAACCTCCAGGTACGCATCACCTGAATGAACTCGGTAGTCAGCAAATTTACCGGACGAGTCAAGGAGCAGCAGTCATGTATGGTTGCACCCGGGGTCTTTGGAACTTCACGCGGCAGTGTTACAGTAACAACGAAACTAGCAACGCCGCTACGGTACAACGTTCCTACGAATCCGCTGTCCACATCATGTCCATTGCTATGTATTTACAAGACCTAATGTTTGGTTACCGGACCCCATCAAAGGATGTTTCTGGCTGCTCCAACGGTACACCTATCCACCGACAGTGATCCTTAACGACAGGTTTGATATGTAAATATGAAGAGTGTCATGTCGGCTGCTCCGTGCGTGATCCGAGAGCCACCTGACACACTCCTATTTTGTCTTGGAAGATCACTAGCGCTCAGGGCCACTGGGATATTTAATCCTTCGTCACTGGCACGCCGCTTCTTATCGCAATCGTACAAAGGTCGTCTCCTCGGATGGCCATGTTCGATACCCCAAAGGAAGTTGCGTTCCCCCTAGTCGGTGTCCTCTTTGGATTGTGGCTTTTGTCCAGGATTATACGTGTTGTCCGTCCGGGTAGTCAGACAACACCTCTCCGAGGGCCTGCCAGCAAGAGTCTGTTATTTGGCCTCAGCAACTATATACGCGAGTCTCCAGACAGCTCTGTCCTCTTCGGTCAATGGGCGGAAGAATATGGATCTGTGTTCTCTGTGCCAACTAGCCTCGGGTCTTCGCAGATCATACTCACCGACCCCAAGGCCGTAGCCAGCTTTTTTGCGCAAGGAACTGTAGGATATCTTCGTCCACTAGGAGCCAGGCGTGTTATAGAGGGAATAGTACGTCTGCATGCTTTTTTTTTGTCACCACTTCTTTCTCAAGTCGTTTGCTGACGTCTGCTCCACTTAGACCGGACACAGTCTGCTCGTGATGCAAGGCGAAACGCACAAGCGGTATGCGATGTCTGAGACAAATAAGGCATTGAGAGATCTGATCCTGACAGATGTCTAGACAACGCAAGGCTCTGAATCCGGCATTCAACAATGCATCAATCCGCAGATTGACTCCGGTATTCTTCGATTCCGC
Organism: Sarcodon aspratus; assembly: GCA_003313825.1. Classification (NCBI taxonomy): domain Eukaryota; kingdom Fungi; phylum Basidiomycota; class Agaricomycetes; order Thelephorales; family Thelephoraceae; genus Sarcodon; species Sarcodon aspratus. Next base: position 2,292 of record QLOR01001138.1, read on the forward strand.
GTACAAGGTACTAATTACTCGAATCTAAAAGACGCCATGTCGTTGATTTACGTAATTTTCTCTTTCATCATCATCATTATAATCACAGGTCAAGGCGGGGTGGGACGCGCTTATCGACTCGACCAAATCAGGAGAGGCTGTGATCGACATCCTGAGTTGGATGAACCGTCTATCGTAAGTGCAGTGACTCGTTCCGGCCCATCGATCTTTTTCATGATATATTTTCTGTTTAGACTCGACACAATCGGAATTGCAGGATTTTCTCATGATTTTGGAACCTTACGTGGCGAACGTTCGGCGGTCTATGACGCATTTGAATCGTTCTTCGGCGGACAGTTATCGATACTCGAAATCGCGAATTTCTTGCTTCTTGAAACCTTTCCGGTGATCGATCGAATTCCAACGCCTAGGAGGGATTTAAGGATCAAGCTGAGTGCCTCTCTGAAAGATATTGCATTCAAGATGTTGGCGGATTCGGAAAAAGTTGGAGATCAGAAACCCGAGGACAAATCGATCATTGGCTTACTGCGTTTGTCCCTTCTCATCAATTAATTTTGAAAGCTTTTTTTGGCTAACCGCTTTTGATGATGATTATGATGACTTTTTAGTCAAAGATACAGCTCCTGGTGATAGATCTGATTCATTTCCGGAAGAGGTTGTGTCTCAGGTAAAGATGGTTTGGTTCTGCTTCACATTGACTAACCTATTCTAGATGAGACTCTTACTTCTTGCTGGATATGCAACGACGTCGGGTGAGTAAGCCTGATGCCTCTATTTTGAACTATCTTTAACAATATCATTCATATTCAGTCGCTCTGACTGTGAGAACCACTGAACTTGATTATTTCGATTCTCTTTGCTAATAATATTTGTACAGTGGGCCATGGTCGAACTAGCCGACAATCTCGACGCTCAAACAAAACTGAGAGAGGAACTTTCCCAATTCTCTGCTGTTGATCCGACTTGGGATCAACTGACCAACTCGCTGCCTTACCTGGATGCATTCACACACGAAGTTCTCCGGTTGCATCCATCTGCGAATGACACCATACGCGTTGTAAGTGCCGTTTCTAACACTCCGTGTATAGTAGTGTTCACGACTATATCTCGTTAACGCAGGCCACGAAGGACAACGTGCTTCCATTGTCAACACCCATCCGAACCCGTGACGGTGACCTCGTGGACAGTTTGGTCATTGCAGAAGGGATGACGGTCACTGTGTCGGCGTGGGGGATTAATCGCTCTGAAGCATTCTGGGGACCTGATGCACGAAAACTGAAACCGGAAAGATGGCTGACTGGAGACGGCCTTGTCGGTGCAAAAGATATCCAAGGTTACCGGCACCTGCTCACGTTTTCGGACGGGCCGACATCTTGTCTTGGAAAAGGATTTTTATTGGGTGAATTCAAGGTAAAGCAATAGTTCGCTCGTATATTATGTGATTATTGATGATTGAGTAAATGTGTCGTTGCAGGCTGTTGTATGCACGATGATCAGGAACTATCAATTTGAGTTGAAGGAGGGTGCGACGTTCATACCTTCAAAAGGAATTTCGCGTCGTCCGTGTTTCGCTGGAGAGGACCCGGAAAAAGTACTTATCCGCGTGCGTCGTGTTGATTGAATGTAGGGTGTTTGTATAGGCGTGGAAGGAACAAGACTAGGATGTCCCCCTCCTGCGTGTGTAGTGTGTGTTTTATTCAATACCATCTCGACATGTATCGTGATTCTCATTCAAACTGTGGATCCTAGACAAATGATTCCCTCTTTTTGTTTCTTTTAGTTTACAAATTGTTGTACTGTGTAGTAAATGACATCCACCAGATACCAACTGTTTTGAGATATGAGAAAGACAACTTGGGAGAGCTACAATTAAAATCTAAGATTCAAAAGTAGACGTCAGCGCTTCGGGCGCTTTGCACCCAGCCTCGTGTCACCCAAACACAATCTGTATACTATAAGCCAGAAAGCCTTACTGTATACATTTATTGAACAAGGACTCGGAATCCCGAAAGCAGTGCCTGCCACGTTTGTAGTAAATTACGAATGCTGTGTCTTCGGCACGGCAGAGAGAAAGCCAATCGGCTGAATTTTAATTGTCATGTTTGATACAAATCGCATACCCACTTGTCGGTGTTCTCTTTGGATTATGAGTCATCTCGCGGATTGTAGTGCGGGCACTCCGTCCAGGAGGCAGTCGGTCGACACGTCTCAGACTCAGAGGGCCTCTCAGTATGAATCTAATGTTTGGCCTCAATAACTATACTCAAACGCAAGGCTCCGGATAGCTTTTTGAGCAATAGGCTGAGGAATATTGGTCGGCGCATTGTGTGCCTTCTTCGGTTTGTATGGGAGCACAATTAAAGATGTATTCCTATTCCTAAAGACTATATGTGAGAAACGTCGAGACATCTAAAAAATACTAACAGAACGAACCCAAGGACAACAATATGATGGATAAATAAGAAGTCGAGTAACAAACAGAACAAGAACGTCAGTGGCTTTGTACCCCGGGCTCTCGTCGATCCAAAATTCGATAACTAGGCAAACCCGAGCTCTGATTCGGCTTGGACTCAAATCCTGCTTTCTGTTCGAGTCCAAGATTCTCGAAGCCGTGACGGTGCATTTGCCTTTCTCGACAAAAATTTCAATGGGAGCAGAAATGAGATGTGGGTCTACAGAGGAAACAGGAAGGACTTCGTCGCAGGGACAACTCGGATTCACAGGTTGTAAATTGACATGCTCCGCGAAGGTCTGTGCGATTAACAAAAAGAATATTAATTCGTAATTTCTTTCGAGATGAATGAGAAGCTATGACGTCCCCTGAAGAATTTGATGATGTCATCCGGTAAAATACTCTCTCGACGACGAATTGCACAACAGACGTGTAGCGGCTCATCGCTTCAGCTGAGAACCAGAAGGGATGAAGATGATGATTGCATAAGCCACAAATATCCAGCGTTGCCATTCAAGGTCATCAAGGAGTGCGAGATCTCCTTGCAAGTCCCCAGTCGAAAATTGAAGCAAATGAGAAAAGCGCGAACTCTTGTCCAGCCTGGCCAGAAATAAGGGAAGTTGACGAAATACGTCAAGTTGGATATTGAGACCCAGAACATATGAAGGCAAGTAGCAGTGTTCCACGCTTCCAGGTGCCAGATAAAGGGGATGGATGCGAGAACAAAGCTGATGAATGAGAATGCACTGAAGAGGTGGTCGGCGTTCATGCTTGGGGAGACATCAGGAAACCTACTTTCTTAGCTTATATACCGCTTGGACATGGCGATATGAAAGTTTCCACAGTTCGTAATGATCCTAAGTTAACTTCTCGTGCTGAGCGTTAAGAAATAGGGTCACAGATGATGGGAAAACTAGCAAAACTCCACCTTGGACAACCCCGACCAAAAACTCGGTCATGGTCATGACGTGCGATCATTCGGCCGTTGAGTTCCGACACGAGGCCGGATAGAAGATTTCTGAGCGGAGCTGTGCTCTGCATGAGCAAAATTGAACATGCCGTATTAGAAGTACCGAGTTCTGCTGTTTTATGATCTAAGATCGGAGCGTGGAGAGCGTTCAGATTCAAGCCCGCTGAAAGGATCGGCCACTGCTGAGATGCGAAACGAGTTTGAGTGGTGTCCCATAGGCCCGTCAGTATGCTTAGGTGAGGACCTTAGGGAGATATGAAGAGGTGCGGTGTTCGGCACCTGATGATCGGGAAGTTGAGGGTCAGATTTGTTTTTCACCCTCTATTTTTTTTCTCCCGCAGAGCATTAAGATACATTAGCGTCGGTTAGTTACGAGTATCGGCTGGAGTGATAGATATTACTATGCCCGGGGCCCTCATTTGTTAAGTACTCCGTGTCCGAAAAACGGTTTAAAACTCGAGAATATATCCTCATTACGCTTTGTGTTCTCGAAACGTTTGGAAGAAACGATGCTTGATTTCCGACGTAATATGTGATTTCAAGCGGAAGTGTCCTTACAAGGGTGTTATAACTTGAAGAAACATTTATGGATGTAGGAAAACACACGAAAAGCAAACATAGACGGTACAGATCATATCCTGGATTGTGTTGTGGTTAGGAGATAATTGGATGTCAAGTAAAAGTATGGAAGAAAGAGCGCTTGAAGGGAAAGAGTCCTAGAAAAAAGGCAAGAGCCTCAAGAGATGCAAGAGCTATTGGATTCTGCTACGGGTCATGAAAACTTGATAGGGAGCCAGGCCTGGTTTCTTGAAATCGGTGCGATACTGGAAACTGAGATGGAGCAACGTAAGTTCGATCATTTAAATTTTCGTATCCAAGTGTTGTGGGGTACTCAACGCGCAAGGGACTCGCGTTGGGCCGATCATCGTTCAAAACTCCGCCTTAGACAACTCCGACTCAAAACCCGGTCACGGTCATGGATTCGGTCGTTGAGTTCACCTCAAACGGCAGAGCGTGCTCATTGGCCATGGATTGGAAGTCATACCAATCGAACCAAGATTTCTAACTAACAACGTGAGTCGAGTTCCCCCTCGCTTTAAATTTTGAACTTGATTGTGCGACAGCAGTGATTGTGATCTTACTGCTTGTTGAAGGAACATATTGGCCTCTCATCGTACGGGCCCATGATAATGGTTGGGACGGGGCTCTCGAGTGGAATCCAGATGTTGTTGAAACGGTCGGTTTGAAGAGGATCGAGGTGTTTGCGCTCTTCCGAAGTCTTCGTTCAACTTTTTTTTGTCTATTTAGGGGGAGGGTTTCAAGCCCATCCACACACTAAAATTTCCACTGGCTACGGATCCCTCGCTTTCTGCCGATTGTGTTCTCCTCCTTATACTCTCTCATTTCTTATGGTGGGTTTTGGCTGGAGACGCTGTTGCTTCACCACATGTAATCGGGTAATCATCGGTGACCCTTTCCTCAGCCGTATAAATTGAATCTTGGAGAATTCGGCCAAGGAGGCGCACTGCGGGGCTGCTCTCAGGTCTGGCTTGCGAAGCAAAGTTGGAGTCACGTGAACGGGGACTATGACACACCGCGAGGTAGTAACTGGCTCTCGAAACGCCTATCACACGAAACGTACACCTGGTGAAGAGTGTCATGCCGGCTGCCGCCTAACGTCAGTGCGCTCACCGGGAGCCATCTGACTCACTCTTGTTTCGTCTTAGAAGACCACTAGCGCTCACCTCTGGATATTTAATCCTTCGGTCACGCCATTTCTTATCGCAGTCGTATGAATGTCGTCTCTTTGGATGGCCATGTTCGATACACCAAACCAAGTTGTGTTCCCGCTCGTCGGTGTCCTCTTTGGATTGTGGCTTTTGTCGAAGATTATGCGTGTTGTCCGTCCGGGCAGTCAGACGACACCTCTCCGAGGGCCGGCCAGCAAGAGTCTGTTTTTTGGTCTCAGCAACTATATACGCGAGTCTCCAGACAGTTCTATGCTTTTCGGGCAATGGGCTGAGGAATATGGATCTGTGTTCTCTGTGCCAACTAGTCTCGGGTCTTCGCAGATCATACTCACCGACCCCAAGGCCATAGCCAGCTTTTTTGCGCAAGGAACTGTAACATATGTTCGTTCACCAGGACCCACACGTATTATAAAAGAAATAGTACGTCTGCATGCTTTTTCTGTCCTCTTCTCTTTCTCAAGTCGTTCGACTGACGTTCGCTCAACTTAGACCGGACATAGTCTGCTCGTGATGCAAGGCGAAACGCACAAACGGTATGCTTTGTCTGAGACAAATCAACATTGAGAACTCTGATCCTGACAGATGTCTAGGCAACGCAAGGCTCTGAATCCTGCATTCAACAGTGCATCAATCCGCAGATTGACCCCGGTATTCTTCGATTGTGCACACAAGGTACTGCATTTACATTCAGATTATTTGAGTCTGAAAGATGCCAACGTTGCTGATTTTACGTAATTTTCTCTTTCATCATTTCACTCTAATCACAGGTCAAGGCGGGGTGGGACGCGCTAATCGACTCGACCAAATCAGGAGAGGCTGTGATCGACATCCTGAGCTGGATGAACCGTGTATCGTAAGTGCAGTAACTCGTTCCGGCCCATCGATCTTTTCATTATATATTTTCTGTTTAGACTCGACACAATCGGAATTGCGGGATTTTCTCATGATTTTGGAACCTTGCGTGGCGAAGGTTCGGCGGTGTATGACGCATTCGAATCGTTCTTCAGCGGAGAGTTATCGATGCTCGATATCGCGAATCTCTTGCTTATCAATGTCATTCCGGTGATCGATCGACTCCCAACGACTAGAAAGGGTTTAAAGGACAACCTGAGTACCTCGCTGACGGATATCGCGGTCAATCTGTTGGCGGATTCGGAAAAAGTGGGAGATCAGAAACCCGAAGACAAGTCGATCATTGGCTTACTGCGTTCGTCCCTTTCATCAATTAATTTTGAAACTATTTTTTTGGCTAACCGCTTTTGATGATGTTGATGACTTGTTAGTCAAAGATACAGCTCCTGGTGATAGATCTGATTCATTTCCGGAAGAGGTTGTGTCTCAGGTTGGCAAAATTTATTTATTTAATTTCCCATCGGCTGACATATTCTAGATGAGACTATTACTTCTTGCTGGATATGCAACGACGTCAAGTGAGTAAGCTTGATGCCTCTATTTTGAACAGTCTTTAACAATATAATTCATGTTCAGTCGCTCTAAGTGTGAGTATCACTCGAACTTGATTATTTCGATTATCTTTGCTAGCAATGTCCAGTGGACCGTGGTCGAATTAGCCAGCAATCTCGACGTTCAAACCAAACTGAGAGAGGAACTTTCGCAATTCTCTGCTGTTGATCCGACTTGGGATCAACTGACCAACTCGCTGCCTTACCTGGATGCATTCACTCATGAGATTCTCCGGTTACATCCATCTGCGAATGACACCGTACGCGTTGTAAGTGCTGTTTCTAACACTCCGTGTATAGTAGTGTTCACGACTATTTCTCGTTAACGCAGGCCACGAAAGACAACGTGCTTCCATTGTCAACGCCCATCCGAACCCGTGACGGTGACCTCGTAGACAGTTTGGTCATTGCAGAAGGGACTACGGTCACTGTGTCGGCGGGGGGGATTAATCGCTCTGAAGCATTCTGGGGACCTGATGCACGAAAGCTGAAACCGGAAAGATGGCTGACTGGAGACGGCCTTGTCGGTGCAAAAGATATCCAAGGCTATCGGCACCTGCTCACGTTTTCGGACGGGCCGACATCTTGTCTTGGAAAAGGATTTTTATTGGGTGAATTCAAGGTAAAGCAATAGTTCGCTCGTATATTATGTGATTATTGATGATTGAGTAAATGTTTCGTTGCAGGCTGTTGTGTGCACGATAGTCAAGAATTTTCATTTGGAGTTGAAGGAGGGTGCGACGCTCATACCTGCAAAAGGACTGTCGCGTCGTCCGTGTTTCGCTGGAGAGGACCCAGATAAAGTGCTTGTCCGCGTGCGTCGTGCTGATTGAATATAGGTGTTTGAATAGGAGATGTCCCCCTCCTGCGTGTGCAGTGTGTTTTATACTATAGACGTGTATCGTGATTCTCTTTCAAACTTTGGATCCCTAGACAAAAGATCCCCTCTCTTTGTTCCTTTTAGTTTTCCAGATTGCTTCCCCGTGTAGTATCTATTATTTATCAGACAACAACTGTTTTCGAATATATAAATCACTTTCAGACATGTACTGAATGTCAGTCACTGGGCCTTATTATTTCAGCTTGTGCTACAGCATACGCACCTATGATTCCAACCAAGTCGAGGCCCTATTAGTAATATTTTCTGTCTGCCTTACATTAAGTGAACAATATTTCGACTTTTACATACAAACTACGCTATCCTTCTTGCTCCCTATGTCTTCAAATTCTAATTGTTTTCCTTATTCCTGCCCCCAAGGTAGTAGGCTCTCCAAGCCTCGTATACTAGTAGGGCGTAGAAATAGACCCAGATTCGAACTCGAGCTTTGATTCGGACTCGAAGCTTGTAGAGGGTCTGACAGTGCTTCTGCTTTGCCCATCTGATTTAAATGCATCGAAGGCGTCAAAAGTGAAGTTTTGGTTTTCATGAGAGACAGTAATGGCCAAGTTGTCAAGAGGCATCGGGTCAGATTGCAAATTTGGATGTTCCGACTCGGGAGATAGGGGTCTGTGAGTAAATAAGAAGAAAATTCAATGTGCGAAATCTTTCTGGATAAGTGAAAGGCTACGACGTACTTGGATGGACTTGACTCGGATGACCCTACTTTCTTGGCGACGAAACGTAGAGCTAATGCATAGCGCCGTCTCGCTTCATCTGTGAGCCCGAAGCAGCAGAAGAAGATAAATGCATAGACTACAATGACCCAGCGCTCTCCTTCTAATCTTAGACGAATTTTGTGATCCCCTTGCCACAAAGCAGGCGGGAATCTGTCTATCCGAGAAAAGTCAAAGTGGATCACTGTCCAACCCACCCATGGATACACGGGGAACCATGTCGTGAAGCCATACATACTGTAAGGGATGGTCATAAGGATATCGAGTCCACTTAGGGTTAACAGTCTGAAGTAGCGACTTGCGTTGAGGCCCCCTGTCGAAGAATTTAGCATTGAATTGACAGTTCTTCGTTTGATGTAAACATGATATAGGTTGAGGCCTAAGAGTGCAAAATTAAGATCTTTCCGAAAGAGAAAATGTTTTTCTTACAGCCGTAGATACCGCCGATTAGACTAATGAATAATCTCACTGCAGGGTCTAACAACACGCCCAAGGAAGTGTTAATCAATGGGATCCGGCATCCGAAATCTCCGAGGATCTCATACCGTTGTATTTGTACAACGTATGCTACAAAATGTGTGACAAATTCCTGGATGTGCAGTGAATGGAAGAACACACCCAATGTTATGTTCAAAATAGGAATTCCGAGCCCGATCATCACGTCGATCATAATCAAGCGTCGTTTCTTTTAATGAGATCAATCAGTCTTCACTATCATAACACAACGTTATGAAATTTGCAGGCACATACTTGTGCTTTCGTGGAAACGACGAAGGGGTTCAAAACAAAGTGATACAGGCGTCGTTGAATACAGAGACAAGTCGCAGGGACTGCAACCTTCGTTGCTAGTACAATACGGCCGCCTTAAATATCAACAATGATGAGTTATACAGAGCGAAATTCGTAAAAATGTGGTCTTACTTATGTCGCACCAGACAGGTGACCAGTCGACAATGTTTCCATCCCAAACGACAGAGTTGACGAAGTATACCAAGCTGGATATCGAGACCCATGAAATGTAGAGGCAGGTTGCAGTGTTCCGAGCCTTCAAATGCCAGGCAAATGGGACGGATACCACGACAAAGCTGATGAACGAGAAAGCACTGAAGACGTGGTTAACGGTCATGATCATGGAGATATCAAGAAAACAAATTTCCTCGACTTATATGCGGCTTGTATTTGGTGTTGCGGAACTCTCCGTATTGCTCGGTAATTATGAGCAAGCTTCTCGATCTCCAAGGGGGTAAAAGAAAACGGGACTAGCCTGAGGCTGGGTGATTTTTGATCAAATGCGATGATAATCAAGTCACTGATGGCTCCGAACAATTCTCTACATCAAATGAGAATCGGCGGTTATAACTCCATTAGACGCAGACCACATTTCAAATGTCCTTTGCTCTAGAACATGTTTCAACGGTTTCTGAACGTCTAAAAACTCCGAGTCCAAGGCAATATCATGATGAAGAGACTTAGATCCACGTCACTGTATCATGATTCGTATCTTTGTCTATTGTGCCTTTGTGTTCGACGTAGTTGAAGATTTGAATGAAATTGATGCAAGGGTTTGGGGGAAGACCTCGTAGGACCTCATCACGGGCAGGGTGGGTCGCGTTGCTCAGAACCGTAGAGGGCCTGCCTTGGAACCCGCTATGGTTTGAGCGAGTCCTTTAAATCACATTTGTTGTATCAGTGAAAGTGAAATATATGAAGTTATGGGTGTGGTGGGCAAAGAAAAAGCGCAGGCGGGACTATCATGTGATGACCTGTCGCACTGTATCAAAAAAAGACTCCCACGTCACCCTACCTAGAATAACAAACATTCAAAAGTAGTATTAGAGATATCAACAATTTATGATACCATCAACTCAGATCGTAATGAATTCAAACCGGCGAATGATAAGTCCTTTCACATATGTTTCGTACACTTTCAGCCACTGAATGCTGATTCAGTCGTAGTCAGTCTACTTTGTAATCATACCCCACCACAGCGCACCTACCTAAACGATCAAACGTTTCATGACACTTCAAACTTCATTGTCAAATATATGTCCTGGATGAACAGTAGTAGTATTATCATGATGTGCTCAACATCAGTCCCTCGTTTCAAAACCTAATTAATGAGATCTGTCAGCTTCAGAGTTGGCAATTGGCTCCGATTCCAAAGCCTGAGTATTTAATACCTAGAGCTGATGCTGTATCTCATCGTCATACGTTGTCTAGCTTGATTCCTAGGCATTTCGAGAACAGTATCATCGTTGCTTTACCAGAGACTTCTCTTCCATCGAGTCAATATCTCGCACCACAATGTGGTTTATAACTGTCACCTTCAAGTTTACTCTGATTATCTTTGCCTTTCGTGAGCACTAAGTTTCATTCCCTGCATACTACTGGTATAGCCGTTGATCATAGTTCCGTTCCAGTGACCACAGCTGCACTTGGAAGTCCAATTGCTGTGTTGGAAGCAAGTTACTTTTACTTCCGAACGGTCCGAAAATATCTGATGTCCTCCCTGAACAGACTCCTCATCATGTATCTGGGAATGTCGTCCCGCGAATCAATCCTTGCGGGAACTTAGGTTGTTTGGAGGATCCGACTGGGGATCCACTGCCGAGGGGCGGTTTTTGACATGGGCATAGGTATAATTCAACTCTCAACATGTACCGGTAGTTATTAGGGGGAAGATCCGAACTTTGTGATGTTGATTTTTTCCCTACTAGTATATTGGTTTCACAGTGATATATATTTACTACATGCTTACCTAAATCTACGATTCCAACCACATCGCCGCGTCACAGTGGCGACTTGGTATTATTTTACTTGAGATTACGAGCAAATTCCAATCTACAGTCTATTTTATGAGTCCAAGTTAAAGCCTGTCGAGGGCAAGACAGCGGCGTTACTTTTCTTGTCCGAGGATCCAAAGGGACTAGATTTATCAGACTTGAAACGTGTCTTTCGGAGGCGATAACGAGTGCTACGTCTCCAAAACAGACTGAGTCTACAAAGTGCGAATTACCACGTTCCGATACTTGATATCTGCGTGGATAAACAGAGATCCATTTAATGTGAGATATTTTTGGAATAAGAGGAATTCAACGACGCACTTGGAGGAAACTAAGGATCTTGTCTGATATCCTAATTTCTTGGGGACAGACTGCAAAGCAAATGCATAGTCCCCTTGCCACTTTCATAAATCCAAAGAGAATGAAGAAGACGTATGCATAGACTACACCAATCCATAAGAGAAGGGTGCATTCCGGGATTTCCTTGCCAAAGTACAGCAGGGTATTTGTCTACACGAGAAAAGTATGTGTGGAGCGATGCCAAACTTTGTCAGGGAACCACGCAGTGAAGACCCATATGTTGAAGGGAATAGTTATGAGGAGATCTATTCCAGCTCAGCATGAACAGTCTGAGGTAACGGCTGAAATTGAGGCCTCAGACAGAAGAATCAAGTATTGACCTGACAGTTCGTCGTTTGCTCCAAATATAATATAAGTCGATGTCAGTCTTCACAGTCAAATTAAATGGATGATCGCCAAGTACGTACTTCAGCCCTGCTTGGAAGCACAATGTCTGGATTCAAAACAAAGTGATAGAGACCGCGCTGAATGCACAGACATGTCGCTGGGATCGCGATATTTGTTGCCAGACTGATACGGCAACCTGGGCATCAGTATTCATGAGCAAATATGAGCAGAAACTTGAGAACATGAACCCACTGATGTCGCACCAGACAGGTGACCAGTCAACAACGTTCCCATCCCAAACGACAGAGTTAACGAAGAATGAAAGGTTGGAGGTTGAAACCCAGAATATATACAGGCAGGTCGCAGTATTCCAAGCTTCCAAATGCCAGGCAAAGGGGATGGAAACGAGGACAAAGGCACTGAACGAGAAAGCACTGAAGACGTGGTTGATCGTTGTCATGATCATGAGGAATTAAGAGAACGACTTGCTTTGACTTATGTGCTCGAGTGTGTGAACTCTCCGGAGGACTCCGTAGTTGTATGTTAGTTCCAGATGAGCGCCGGGATATCTTACAGGGGAAGTGATCAGATCTGATAAAGAAGACTCGACACATATCTCTCCATCAAACGATAGCATATTGGAATGATTTTGCATGGACACCAAAGTAGACGGCAGACAAGTGACGATTGTCCTGACAATGTCTAGCTTGGGTCACCATCCACGAGCAGGGACACAATTGTCACGAAAAGCCGCAGTCGAATACGATTTTGATGAATTTTTGTGATGCATCTACATCAAATCCGGACCGAGATGAGGTCCATGATGCACGACAAACAAGGCCATCAACCAGTGACAAATAAGATAACAATAGGGACGCCT
>QLOR01001139.1:0-62748 GCA_003313825.1 Sarcodon aspratus
GCAGTACGGGTGCGGGTTTCGTGCGGGTGCCGAAAGTGTAACCCGCACCCGCACCCTCAAAACCCGTGACGGGTGACCCGTACCCGTGACATACACTATTAACAGTACAACTGTTAATTATTCTGCCTTTTGGCATAGCTGTTGGAGCGTCCGGCCGACAGTCTTACAGCAGCTTCCTGATTCCACAGGTGCGCTGTCGAATATGTTGGGAGGAGCCTTCCTGATTCTACGGGTGTTGCTGTCAAATATATCGGGAAGAGCATTCCTGATTCCATGGGTGTTGCTTTCAAATGTTTTGGGATGTGTCGAATTTGTTATCATTCTCACTATTTCTTACTTTTGAAGACTTGGACGCATGAGATTTCTTACAATTCTGTCTATGTACTTTATTATTTGTGTGGGCCGGAAGTGTCTAGCCGCCAGCCCGCCGGCCAGCCAGCCAGCCGGCGATCAACACGCAGTTCTAATGCCCTCCCTTCCGCGGCTTCATCTTAGGTTTTCATGAAATAGGGCCAGTCAACGCAAAAAAAAAAAAACTATTCCGCTACTATCTACTCAGTTCTCTGTGTCTCGCTTCAACCTCCAGGTTCAGACTCGAAATCTCTCCGACTTTGTCGTGAAGGTAATGACGTAGGCTCGTTTCATCTGTTTGCCATTACTAGGTATTTCGCAAGACAGGTCCTTTTGTATTGTATACTACCGTGGCTCAACGTGTGCCAGTTATTACCTACGGCTCAGAATATTTCAGTCTGTCACGAGCTGGGTCGTAATGCCCTGGGATAATTTATCATACACAGAGACTCGTACCGCAGTACCATTCATCTAATAGTTCCATAAACGCTGCTTGACTTTCCTTCGTCCTCCGTCATCTCAAGACGTCGTTATTTTGCTCAAAACTTCGAGGCTTGCCATAACCCAGTCAGTTACATTCTTCATATGCACATGCACCTGCTGAATTACTCGAGGCACTTTCAACCTGCATCCAAATCGGAAAATCTTCGGAGATCTTTGCAGGAGGTCTACAAGTTCGTCTGACGTGACTGCACCGTATGCACTATACCCACTTAGTTCCGATAAGAACAGCCCCATGACTCCAGAAAAATCCAAATCATGTAAACAGTGAATCACTCGGGCGAAAAAGTGCATATACAGGCTTCAGCCTCTTGATTTGCAGCTATGCACTATCCCCGCATAACGTCTCATCGACGGTCTATGGCGATTGTAACCCAAGCCCAGCCTTCACCACTTGTCAATAGTGAGAGGTTCAGAAAAAAAGGAGGGGATATCACTTCTGTGTTTAATAGCTTGACCGATGAGCACCGTCCTCTTATGCCCTCCAGGTTTTCAGACTTGAAGAAGCATCTCTGGAAGGATTCACTGTTTCAGTCCTGGCGTGGAGTCTTGGAGGCCTTGAAAGTCAAGACGGATCAAGTTGTGCAACAGGGATCAAGCGTACGCAAAGTGCTCAACTGTCGTCCGACGAAGAGCTCACCAGTGATGTCATTTAGATTATCCCCAAGGTCTCATACGCCGAGATTCGAGAAGGCTTGTCAGCAGAGAAAATCGCCGAAGTCAAAGAAGCCGGCGTTGTTGTCGTTCTGGGTGCAGTATCGAAAGACGTTTGTCCTTCTAGAGTCTGATATCTGTTCACTCCTTATCTGATTAATCGTCTATACTAGGAGGCTCTGGGATGGAAGGCTTCGATCAAGGACTACATCAAGCGGAACTCAAGCCTCGTGAAAGGTTTCATTGTGGAGTTCCTGCCTGACGTGCATCTGACAGCCCCCATGGTTCTTTACAGGTGCCCCATCAAATGACATCGTTTTTTACGAACTCTATAATACAAGAGCCCAGATACAAGCTAGAACTCATCCTGCCATTATAAACACTCAACGAGCTCTTCTTTCATTATGGCACTCTTCTGATCCCGAATCAGAAATATCCCTATCGACGCCCATATCTTATTTCGACAGATTGCGAATCCGGAATCCTGGACTTTCTAGTTTTGTTCTAGGCCCTCACATTGATGGAGGTGGAATCGAAAGGTGGGAAGACCCTGGTTACAGAGATTGCTACGGAAAAGTTCTCAAAGGTGGTGACGCATGGAAGGTACACGATCCTTTCGATGCGTCTCCCAGACTCACTGCAAACCAAGATCTTTACAACACTCCGTAAGTGCAAGTCGCCGTTAATATGTTTCATTATTCTTAATAAGTTGCCGCAGCAACCAATGTTCCATTTTCCGTCCATGGCAAGGATGGACTTCCCTCTCAACGACGCGCAGTCACGAAGGCACTCTTCGCGTTCTGCCTTTCCTAAAACTCTCCTCCGCATACATCATACTCCGACCGTTCTTCAAGCCTCAAGCCGGCCGCGAAGATTCCTTAGAGCTCGATGACTGGGAGCTAAACCTCGAAGGCACAGAATTCCCAGGAAGTGACCCCGGCAAAGCACAACAACTCACCCCAAAGACTCACCCACACATGAGGCTAAATGAGACGGTCGTCTCTGTTGACGTAGTCGAGCCCGGAGACCAAGTATATTGCGAGTCTTACTTTTTCATCCAAATGTCCCCGCGGATTTTCTTACCCCTGTAACCACAGGGCATTGCGATCTCGTACACGCCGTTGAACCCGAGCACACCGGGTCTGGAGATTCATCAGTATTGTATATCCCTGCTGCCCCGCTCACGAGAAACAAGTGAGCTTTCTATTAATCCATAATTCTATCCTATTGAGCGCTTTCATATCAGCGCCGTGTACCTCCGAGAACAGCGTTCCACCTTTGAGCAAGGCATTCCTCCTCCGTGAGTGGACCTTTTCTATTCAAAGAATCTAACTGAATGGCGGGATTTTATCCTTTATACAGAGACTTTCCCGGTGGAGAGGGAGAAATCGGATTCCAAAATCGATACAGACCAGATGATGTGCCCACCGCTAGGGTCGAGGCCCGGAGAATGTTGGGTTTGGACCACTTTGGAATCGGGAAGAATGAAACTGCCGGAGGCGAACGTGCCATTCAGGCAGCCAATGCAATTCTCTTTGATTGATCCCATGATTTTTCTTTCCTCTACCAATTGTCAAAGGCTGCTTCTATGATGTACTTACCAACGTTGACATAGCAACTAATCACGAACGGGTGTATTTTGATTGAAAGGGTCGCTGAATATGTTCTCCCCTATTGAATCTGCTGCCATTTGCTACCGAAATACAATGTCTCCCACGTTGGCATGACAACTAATCAATGAAAGGCATCATCGATACCGGATTGTCCAAATTGGGCTCAAAGAGACAGACAGCCAGTGCGAGCAAATACACTTCTTTCCTGGTTTTCTACAACAATCGTTTGATTAAACTAGTACACATCTAAAACCAAGCACCGCTCCGGAAGACTATCAGAACATGGCGGAAAGGGGAGTGTAAATAGTCCGACAAGTTATTAGTGGTACGCTTTAACAAATCGCTGTACAAGGGTAAAACAGACAGTGGGATATCAATGCTGAAAAACAAAAGGGATACCAAGGAGCGTTAAGAAGCTCGTCTGTAAGGATGACAAGAAGTCAGAGAAGTAGAATAAATTTGAGCGTGTTGAAAACTACGTCTGTTATGGCTAGAAAAGAATGAGGTTTCCAGTGATGATTAAGATCGACCTTCAAAAAGTCTTCATTTCGACTTTGCCATGTCTCTGGCAGCTTTGATTAGAGGTGTCAAGGTTCGTAACGGCTCCGCGCATTTGAAGAACGCATGCTTCCATAAGAAATACAGGTTAATCAAGCGTCACGCACACATGCAAAGAACGTACTTGTAATAATTCAGTTGCATTGGGCCGCTTTTCCGATTCAACCTCTAGCGTTTTCGTCAAGTAATCCTTGAAGATGGGTGAGAGATTTTCTGGATTGGCAATCTTGGGCGTTCCATTGGTGGCGATAAGGTATAGAGCCTTCAAAGGATTCTGATTTAGGTATGGTGGTTCTCCTTCGATCATCTCTGAAACATGGCTGAGAAATGGGTCGCACTCTGATAGAATTCGCACACACCAATGGCCATGATGCCTAAACTCCAGATATCGACTTTAGGGCCATATTCCTTCCTCGTGACAACCTCTGGTGCCATCCAGTAAGGTGTGCCTACCATAGTGGTACGCTTCGCTCCATCTGCAATCTGAGCACAAAATCCAAAGTCGGCTGTAAGGTACACAAACAATCAGCACCGCATAAAATGGAGAGGTACAGATGCTCACTAAGTTTGATATCTCCACTCAGACTCAGTAATACATTGTCACTCTTGATATCTCGGTGGATAACCCCATGCCTGTGCAAATGCTCCAAGCCTTGACAAGTTTCACGTGAAACGGCGGCGATCTGGCCTTCGCTCATTAAATTTGCGGTAACAACATCCGTCAAGCTCCCTCCCTCCATGTACTCCATCACTACCCATAGCTCATTCTTGTACAAGAACGAGTCGATATAGTTGACAATGTTACGATGTTTTGAAGACCGCATTACTAAGATTTCGTTAATGATCAAATCTTTCTTGGGCTGCTTATCCAGGTCCATCTGTTTGATTGCGACAGACAAATTGGTGCCCGTTTGGTAGGCAGTGTAAACGCCTCCTGAAGCTCTGTACAACTGATATGAGAAAATCCAGACAACATTTTCGCGTATTACTTACCCCGCACCAATTTTGACCAAGCTACGGTATAATTGCGTAGGATCAGCATCAGTGCAGATCTGCTGCAGACGCTTTATGATGTCGAACTCCTTGTCTTTATCCTTTTCTTTCTTCTCCCGCCGTCTGGGTGCAGCGCCATTTGGATTAAGCCCAGATCCACTTAGGACTTGCTGAGGATGCGCAAGATTAAAGTTCTGTTGTGTCTTTTCCTTCGGTATCTTCATGGGCAAATCTGTCGAAGACGAGCTGGGTGAGGGCTTATGCGGAAATTTTTGCGACTGGGCCATAGGCGAAACATTATAACCCTGCTGATAATTACCCGGGCCAGGTGCACGACGGTCCTTTGTGCTATTAGAACGAGATGGTTGCTGCTGAGACTTGGACTGAGCAGTTCGCATAGACGTCGAGCGATCTAAAGGCGAATTAGTCCTAGAGGGGGGTGAGGGGGCAGCTCGCGTAGAAGCGTGAGTAATAGTTGCGCTCGATCCACCCGAAGATGTTGACGACATTGGTGGTGCCTGCAATTTCTTGGGAGGTGCAGGGGCTGAGCGCTAATCGTGGAGACGCGTAAATGTGCGAACGTAAACAAGAAGAAGGGGTACTTACAGGACTATAAAGGGCTTCCTCCACTAAATGTCTCTGTAGTGGAGCGGACGACGCTTGACTATTCACGGCAGCTCCCATCTTATCCCAAACATCACCGCCACCTTCCTGATAGAACTTGACGATTTCAAATACAGCTTCAGGATTCTTTTCCTGCTCCATCCGTGAGATCCCGCTATCTTGGAGGAGTTGCTGCCATTCCTTGGGTAGACCAGTGAACTCCCCGGTAGACGTATTAAAGCCAACATGGGTTAGATGGACAGGATCATACGGAGTGCTGATTTCCAGACGCTTGTTTGAATTGAGCAGCTCGGACATGAAGCCCAACATTCCTTTTTTCCCCTTACTTGTGGTATTACTCCGAGATCTGGTCCCATTGGTAGGAAAAGAAGAAATCAACCCCGCAGAGTTGCTCGAGGAAAATATGTTGTCCGTGGTCGAAGGCGGCATGGCCTCTGCAGGGTCGGCGTAGAAAGCCGGATCTTGGGTTTTTAACACAGGTGTAGACAAACGGCGCTGAGCGAGAGTGGTCTGTGTTGGGTATAGATCATTCAAGGTGGCGGTATTATCCCGGGAAGGACGAGCAGGAGGTGGGGAAGTCGCGGTAGCGTTCAACATGGTATTGTCAGGATCAGAGATATTCCTGTAAATTGGCTCCGAAATCGCGCCTTGGAGTGACATTGGCGGTAAACTTGGCTTCCTTCCCCGGGGAGGAGGTTTTTGAAGCGAGTTGCGAACCTTCTGTGGAGGAGTCGCCGAAAATGGGTCCTTTGGCTTGATTGACGACGGGTTCGCCTGGGGTGGTGGAGGTGCTTGTCTTGAAGGAAGGAATGGTGGTGTGTTTGCTGCGGCTGCATGCAGATTGGCCTGGTCTAAAAGTGCACCATATTCCTGTATGGATTCTCTTGATGGCCGGTGGTACTCGACTGTGATTTTCGAATGGCGCGTCGACGATGGACGTTGATTCGGCTGTCGTTGCTGTCTCAGTGTGCTCTGCGATGAAGAAGACATGCTGTCTGGTCGAGAGTGGGATGCGAACAAGGTAACCACCGCAAATCGCCGTCACCTTCGGCTATTAATTCATCTCAGCACTCCCAAAGTGGCGTCTCGTTGGTTCGACTTCAGCAGGGACCATCAAAGGAAACTCTTGCGCAGTTGATTTACCTCGATAACGAACCTCCCAAGCTTGCTTGCTTGCGTATTTATCCTCAATAATTATCTATCTCGTAATTTAGGAACAATCTCATAACGGCCGTAGTGAAGGGCGTGTTGCCTGATGCTGGTCCACTGAATAACCATGTATCAATCACACTGCGATGCCGCTCAAAGTCCTCATGGTGTTAAGGTCGTTCCTGCACGCCGATATTAGATCAAACTGATAAGTCCGAACTGACCTAACGTTCATATCTTTGGCCAATTGTAAGCCTCAGCAGAAATGGGAACAAGTTCGAGGCTGCAGCACGCCGGAAATCCAACATGGTTGGATACAATCGAAACAAAATACGAGTCACAAACGGGGTTCTTCTTGAAATACACACAAGCAACCGGCGCTATCAGTTGTTGAACAACCTCCTCTGCAATCTCCGAAAGGGTTCCGAGTCAACGGTAACCGTTACCTTCAAATCTTCGGTTACCATTCTCAAATTCGGGGAGAGATCGTTTCAGCGGATGAAGGTATGGATGATTTAGAATCGATACCGTTTGTATAGTCTCGAAAATTGATTATGGTGAGCAAATTCTTGTGGCAGCTAAAAATATGTTTCGAAATTTGGTAGTTTCCGCTGCGCGTTCAAGGAAAGCGAAAAGAAGTGCAAGTAAATGGACCGATATCAGTGGTGAGTCTGCTTGCGTCTCTGAGTCGGGCGAAGGTGTCTTACACTCCTGCAAAAACCGTATTGAAAGCAGAATTAAATCATAGTAAAAAATATATGCTTACTACATCTATCCAAAGAACGACAGGCCGAAAGCGTTCGTCGACATCTCCATTAGATCAGAAGCACGCTATAACGAGTTCCAGCTTATCGTTCCAAATCGTGCAACAGGTATCGTCGGGAGTCACACAAGGACTCTGAATAAAAGATGCTTGATTCGAAGACGCATCTCCATGGTCCGGATCAAGAATAAAGATGGTAGCTTGCCAAGAACTCGACTGCTAGTGATGACTTTGGTTGCAAATCATCACAGAAGATAACTATGGCAAGAGAAGAGCAATGGAGAGCAAATCGAAGGTGTGGTCCTTGGAACTCCATAACACCAGGCCAAGCAGCTAGAGGCAACTTGAAGTAACACGGGATATTTTCTCTACCTACATGATTGTTCGTCATGCGGCCTTAGTTGAGGAATTTCAAAATTATCTCCGCCTATATGAAAATGCCCGAGGCCTGTGCAGGCGAGTCGCAGAAGATCTGCTCTCCCTGCGAATCTGGGATCAACAAGCCAGAGTCTACGACAAACGCTCCTAAGTGGCCTAGTGGTACAATTGTTTTTGTCGGCACTGACGTCACTGTCCGCGGGAGAGCTATATGTTTGAAGGCGGTGCGGAAAGACGATCATGATACACGGTCATCGTGGCCAAAAAAATATCAACCCAAGTGCACTACCTGTGGCCGTTCAGCATCACGTCTGTCCAAGGCATCCATCACAATGACGGAGGGCATTAATACTTGCAGCTTTCCCTCAAGTAGCTCCTTTGTCAGAAAATTGAAATGAAGAGGGATGCCTGGCTATCACTCCCCTCTCTTTCGAGATGTCTGGCAATTAGTGAAAGAACAGCATCGACTCATATCGCACGCCACTGTACGCCATGGAGCGGCTTAGAATAGCTGAATGTATGACTTGAAAGTTTCCCGCAAAAGCTGGGTGCCCACTGCAGCCCGGGACGGCGCTTGGTCAACCTGGATACCAATGATGGAAGCGATCGTCAAGTTCCCCGCCGGAACTTCCACCTGCCGAGGGGATAAGATCGTCGATGGGCCAGCTATCGATCTCTTCATAATCCACGCCCGAGTTCCATCAGTT
The DNA here is from genome assembly GCA_003313825.1 of Sarcodon aspratus. Taxonomy (NCBI): domain Eukaryota; kingdom Fungi; phylum Basidiomycota; class Agaricomycetes; order Thelephorales; family Thelephoraceae; genus Sarcodon; species Sarcodon aspratus. The sequence goes on from QLOR01001139.1 coordinate 8,292, forward strand.
CGCGAACAAACCGGATCGGCTCGTATTGCAATTTGCAAACTTGGTGTGTGCAGCGCCTTTGGATACAAATAGCATCTCTCGGAGCGGCCCTCGTTCTCGATGATCGGTCTAGTATTTGCGTTTTGCCGGCCACATATTTGCTGTTGGTTACAAACCGACTTTAGCAGAAGCAAGTTTCGACATAGTGAAAATTTTCCAGGTTCGGAACTTGAAGTGAGCGCAAGTCGAGAAGAGGGGGGCAGTAAACGCAGTGGCTCAACATGGAGCAGACAAAACATGAGAATAAGGCTGGTCTGATAAGAGATTGCTCCGACGCACTGAATCAGGAAACAATCAGTCATCTTGGGATGACCCTGCTGGGATAAACCGATACGATAGCGCGCCGGCAGAAAAATACTCACGCTTGAAGTATCCAAATGATGCGGCGGCATCATCGACATCCTTGGCACGACTCGTACGCGTTCGCGGATGTTGGTACTCTCCTAATATGCTCAAGAAATTCGAGCATTGTAGAGAGTGCTTTAAACCAAATCGTCGCCGTTATGTAACACGCTGTGCTGATAAATTCAATCCCGACAAACACGCAGCTGGTAAGTGCATATGATATCAACCGTAGTCCACATCCCCACTAGCAATATTTAGGCGTGCTTGATGGATGAGCCAAAAGATTGGCGGGTCCCAGTCGTGTCTTCTGTCTGGCTTCTCTTCTGCTGCAACAGCGTTTGCTTTGAGTTAGGTTAATTAACGAGTTACCATTCATTGTGACCGCAGCAAGTTAAACCGGTTGTGCACCCCAGCTTTGCAGCATCATGTCCGAAAACATGATCCTACTACTACTCACCTGCAATCCAGCACGCGCTCCGCATACCCATCTCTTCAGTGTTGCATGGTGGATCCACAAGTGTTATCTTGGTAAGTGATGTATTAACTCGACAATGAAGATTTGCTCCTGATAAGGACGACCTCCGAGTCAGCTGCCAGCTGTATTTCATCGCACACGATATACGTAATATTCCACCCAAGATCAGTCATACCACTGCCTGCGCCAGCACATATTTCTGCCAGGAATCCATGCTTGAGGCTCAGACTTTCACATGCTCGGGACGACAACTCAGATTTGTTCCTGATAAGGACGACCTCCGAGTCCGAGTCGAGCGCTTCATTTTGTGGACAGACCTTTATGGGAAATCCCACATATCCTCGTGTTCTATTTGGTTTTACATACATTGAACGCAGCATTCCTGACTTTGGTCAAGTTGTTATAGACATATCTCAAGACCCTCACAAGCTCAAGGGAGGAGTCTCGACACAAACCGTTTCAATAAAGCCGGCTGGGTACCGTGCCACCTCAGATACATTCGACTTCTCTGCAGCTTCACGCACACCCTTGAGCTCCTCCGTAGACAGCGTCAGGTTAAGAGCACCTAGGTTCTCGTTGAGGCGCTGCATAAATAAACATAAGAAACCTTGATTAGCGACATTTGACACAAATGCAGGAACGAGAGACAAACGCACGACGAGACTTCTGGTGCCAGGGATAGGAATTATATTATCGCTCTGAGCAAGTATCCAAGCAAGTGTGACCTGCCCCGCAGTCGCTCCGTGCTTCTTGCCAATCTGTTCGAGATCTTCAACGACTTTCAAGACTTTCGGAAAATTATCCTTTGAGAAACGCGGGAGCTGCGAGCGGTAGTCATCTGCAGCGAAGTCCTCTGGTCCTTTCTGATAAAAAAAATGCGCCAGATTGTAGCATTAGTCAAAAACATAAGTATTCAAACTATACGGACTACGCACGAATCTTCCAGTAAGCATACCCCTACCAAGAGGGGAATATGCGACGAGAGTGATGCCCAGTTCTTGAGTTGCTTTGAGGACGCCGATCTTCGGGTCCTCGATGTCGAGCGTGAATGGAGAATATTCAGTTTGACAAGCAGAGATAGGATGGACGGCATGTGCACGCCGAAGCGTCGATTCCGAAACTTCTGACAGACCGATATACTTGACTTTTCCAGCCCTTTAAATTCGATTGATTAATGAAGATAAGCAGATGGCCATGCTAGCAGACACATACTTGACGAATTCCGCCATCGCTGCTACAGATTTCTGGAAAAATAGATCCAAGTTCAGATCACTGGTGAAAACAATGGATGAAACCATTGCGCATACCTCAATTGGGACTTCCGTGTCAGCACTAAAGTCGAGATATAGGTTAGTGCTTAGAAGTGCATGAGAAGAAATTGTGTTACCGATGCAAATAGAGAAGGTCGATATGGTCGGTGCGCAAAGTCTTGAGAGACTTTTCGACCGCACTCTTGATGTACTCGGGGCTGCAGTCGAGCAACTTGTCGCCAAAAACAAAACCAATCTTCGTGGCCAGGAAAATCTCATCGCGCTTTCCAGTACGTTCAAACCTTCCGAGATGAATAATCAGCCCACGAGCAAATGAATTCTAACTCAGATGGCAACTACTACCATTGACCGATGATTCGCTCGGAGTCGTTGTAGCAATCCGCGGTGTCCCAGTTGGTACACCCGCTCTTGTATAAACCGTCAAAGAACTTTAAGGAGTCAACCTCAGCCTGGACAAAAGCAGTTGATGAATCTAAACTTACTTTCAACCTCTCTTCATCAGACTCTGCGGCACCATAGAAAGCAGCTATCCCCATGGCGCCATAGCCTATGGCAGTGACTTCAGTATTGCCAATTGTACGAGTTGGAAGCATAGTCATAGCGGTGGGTAGATTTGTTAGGAATATGTGTGGTGGTAGCAAGGAGATGATGGTTATGTTCCGTACGATGAAGCTCCTGGTTTATATACCCTGCATCGATCTCTACCATTGAATCATTCCGAGGCCACTGTCGAACGGAAGCATCGTGTTGGTCTTGCCGCAAGGCCACGTCATCCTGGCATCCGATATATCATTCATTATATTGATAAGCGTTTCACACTATGACCCAACCGCGTTACACTTCGGGGCCCCAATGTATAATGTACTTTTATGTTGTACCTTACATAACTTATACTTCGAATACAAGTTATGTAAGGCACAATATGAAAGGCCTTTATACATTGGAATCCCTGAAGTGTCAACTCTTTTGCACTCATCATCAGGCAAGAACGCTGGCTTACTTGTAATTAGAATATCTGAAGCATCGTCTGACGCAGTCCAGACCACAGCGTGCCCCGGTCTTTCCTCAAGTCCTCGGTTAACAATAGCCAGTGAGTCAGGCCACGTCAGGACGCACTTTCGAAAGTTGTATGGAGTAAAAATGCATCAAAGTTGCGATTTACGATGTTTGTCTGCAAGCCATCAAAACGTCATGCCGGCGCGTTTGCCGAGCGCTAAAATTTTGCGATATAGCAGCAACTGACGAACCACATTTGCTTTTTTGCCCAGGCGGCTTACCCTCTCCTTGTTGACTTGGAGCTCCCACTCACTTTTTGCTTTTCGTTCATGTACTTGACCTGTGCACACGGACGCCGCTTCGCTCTTGGTGCTAATCTTGCTTTTTTCCCTTGAGCTTGCTCTGTATCGTCCCTCACATATACGCGTCACAGACACTTACCGGCATCTATTACTGGCGCTCACCTGCGACTCACGCGTCCGAAGCGATTGGCTTGTCGCTGGATCAGTAAAGAGGATACAGTGTTAGCTGAACAATACAGGTCTGTCCACTTGGCGAAGCTTGCGATTTGTCTATGAGGGCATTCTCTCGAACGGTCGAGTCATGCTCCCACCAAGGGCTTCTTTAACTCGTTACATTCTCCTTGTATCGGAAGGGTGCGTTTCACTGCTGTTAACAACCTCGCTCTCCGTCCGTCAAGTGTTTGCAGATATCAAACTTCCGGTACACCGTTGTTTTCGGACAATAATCGAAGCTAAATTGTTCGACATACTTATATCCTTTTACTGTGGCCCTCTTCCTACTTACCTCAGTCGTGCTCGTCATCGTCCATCAAAATAGCATTCGCAGATACCAAACTTTCCGATGCACAGATCTTTTTTGCCAATAATTCGAAGGTGTTTTGAAATGACAATCGTTTGACATACTTTACCGTTGATCTCGTCTGCCTTACCTCAATCGCGCTCAGCAAGTTTTCTTCAACTATCCAGATTGCCACATCTATCGCAATAGTCCGCATCAACTATATCCATTTCGAGCGTTCGTGTTTGACCCTGCATATATGTGTTCGCAACAGTGCGAATGATCACTACATTCCCTCTAGCTGCAAAGCAGCCAGTTATAGACACCCGGAGCGTTTTAAACCCATGATTTCTTCTAAAATGCACCAATACAGCCAGGCTTTCTATGTCACGGTCTGCAGCTTTGACATGGGAGACACCCGATTATTATCAATGGCTGTCAATTTTCGCACTCGCAAGCACTGAATGATTTCGTGACTTGATTAAGGACAAGAGCTCTACGATTCTGCCACGCCTGATGCCGATCATTTAGACAAATACTTCTGTTGCACATGACCGTTATCGATATGTGCGGACGAAGGGTTAATAATCACTATCAACTTCCATAGGGTGTCTGGGAACCAGTGTGAACTGACAATTCTCTCATTGATTGTTCGATGGCTCCGGGTTCAGTGAATGACAGGAGAGACTGTGCCCGTACGTAACTTGGTGCAATCTGCCCGTGTTTGATTGCTCTGCGGAATTAGATGAGTGCAGAATGGTTTGTTGCATATTATTCATGTGTACATACGACTTCGAACCTTGCTTAATGAGTGTGCATGGCTTAATTAATTCCCGTTGTGCGGATTTTGGGTCGAGTTTCGCAGAGGCGTAGCGGTCGTGAGAATATATGGTGGTGCACGTGAGCGGCTGTTTTAAGTTCTGCACCCAAAAACTTGAACGCACAGTGGCAAAATTCAAGTTGTCAAAGATACTATCGCAACTTTTCCCAACCTCTCTGGCAACACCAACATACGGTACACCTAAATTAGTCGGGTGCGAGAAGCGTATCTGTTTATATACAATTTATACTGGTGTATCTTTCGCGTCTGGTGGCAACTGTTTGTTTCCGAAGCAAAATACCGAAAAAAAAGTATTGATTTCGCCATTATCATCGCATACAGCGAATTTCAATAGCAGTATTAATTGATAGATAAAGACACAAGTAGAAAGTCGTTTCCCACCCAGAAAAAAGAGAGCGCCATTATTCCGTTATCCCTTCAATGTCGCGCCAAAGTAGATAAGTATATATATATATACTGCTTCGTAAATTGAAAAGCCCGTCGCATTTACTTTCGAAACTTCTATATGTTGGAACGTTCAACCGAGCGCCGGCCTATCTGTGACATACAATTGTCAATATGATATAGTCTGTATGCCAATCACTAAGCGCGTTTGTTCTCTCTCTCCCCTTCTCACAATCACATTTTGCCAATGTCGTGTTATGCATGTACGTGTGTGTAAGGATCTCACCACTTTACTGTACTAGGAAGGACCAACATGTATGATAAGCGGCCGTTGCGGAGCTTATTAACAGCAAGAAGTTCCAACACTTTCCGATTCAATTGCTTATAAATAAATGTGTATGTAAACGGATGATTGGCACTTTTCCCACTGTGACCCGGCGTCAGTGTACCGCCGGAGGTGGTTGGAGGCCAGTGGGGGCAGATGCCAGAGGTGTCAGGTGTCCGGTTGAAGGCCTTTGACTGGGAAGAAGAGGCAAGCTGAGTTGGATAGAATATATATATATATATATACGTGTGTGTGTGTACTGTATTATGGGTCTTCTGAGCAAAATACTGGTTGAAAGTGACAGCTTACTTGTAAGCATCGGAGGCGCAGGTGTTTTGAAATTTGAAATTATGCTGCTGCGGCCAATCGCCCTGCCAAAGTTTGTGGCAGCGGGAGGCCGTGCAGCAGCGGCGACGTGCTTGATCCGCTGTCTTGGCTTGATTTGTGTGATCGATTCCTTGCCGCCATTAGTACTACGTCTTTTGAATATTTTGTTTCTATTTGTTCGTGTCTTATACTAGTAGCAGTCATGTTGACGTTTGCGACTGTGCGTCTGCGTCAATGGTAAAAGACATGTGCGAGCGAGAACGCGATCAGCAATATCATCCATCACACGACGCACAGCATATCGGGAAGGTATATATCATCGTCCCTAATCAACGATCTTCGTGTACTGGTTCAAAATTATATTACCGCGTGCCAAATGTAACGTCCCCTCCCCCCCAAAAAAAAACAAGCTCAATGACAAAGACTGCATCGGCAACGAAAAAACCCAAAACACTCCCTAAAAATGAACATCCGTAAGCTTGGGGGGGGGGGGACAATCCCGAGTCCGACACACCTGACAGCAATACATATGTATGTACATACATTCCTCGGCACCAATAACCACCCAAGCATCTCTTGATGCGCCTTATACACACATACTAACCATCGTAAACTTGCGCACCATAACCTTACGTTGTCAAACCACCCTCCTCACGACATGATAGAAAGTGAAACGCACCAATAATCCCACATAATACCCACGAGCGGCGGAACCAAACCGCTATATTCCCACGATCACTACGCCATGTCTGATGCCCAGATCAACAACCACCTTGTACACACCCACCCCCCACCCTTTTGAAACAACAACAACAACAACAACAACAACAACAACCCCCACAAAACCAACTCTCACACAAACCAAACACCAAACACTCATCCGATCTCACCTCGCCGCCAGCCACACAGGCAACCACCAAATTCAGGACCTCGATCAAATGCTATTTATTATAGGATCTCGATCCCGATCCAAGCACCAAAACACCGGTCCTGTTTGTTATAGATATGTAATAACGTCTGACGGCGGGAACGCTACTTGGTGTATGAAACCCTCCAAAACGGGACACCATTGGTCATATATCCGAAACCTCGAGGCCCGGAACTCCAAGTCAATTCCTCCACCACTATCCGATAACACGTAAAGAAGGCTGTTTGACCTTCATATCTCTGCGCAAAACACCGAAAACAATTCAATGTACCCCGAGAGAAAAAAATTCGATCAATTGCGTGATATCTAATAACTCAAGTATATGTCTAATGGTACATGTGGATTGAAGAGGGTAAACGGCTCGACAAAATGGCACGAAAGTTCTCTATTACATACATCGGTGAACAGCAACAGTGCATTAGCAGAGAAGAGAAAGAACAAAGAGCGTTAAAATGATGTTCAAAAGTTATAAGCAATATTAAGTCAATACACAAACAACAAACGTACGCAGCACGCCGAAATGGCAACGCATAAGAACGAAAGCGATCCAGAAGCAAAGTCAGTTCGAGGAAAGGTAAAAATCATCCAGAGAGCAACAGTCCAGTTCGACAATACCAGAATTTGTGGTGCACGTCAAGTCTATACCCGAAGAAACTACACAGCAGACACGGCTCTTGCCTCACGGTACGCCCCGTTAGTCCCAACGAACAAGGCACCACGGTTATTAGAGCTCCTTTCCTTCCTCCTCAAATGAGTTGGCGCGGGAAACGGCTCCGCGAGGCCCTGTTTAGCTCCGTTGGAGTAGAATATTTTAGGCCTATACGACTCCCGTTCGTCCATGATACACGAGTTTTTGAATTTTTCGATCAAGGCTTCCTTTCCTCTGATGAAATAGGCATAGGTAAATAACGACGACAACAAGATTGTAGAACGCACTGATAATTGGCATAACTCATTTGTAAAACCTTTTCACTCGAATACATGTTCCTGTTAGAAACGCTCAGTCGCGCAAAGGTCCCAACGAAAACAAGGAACGAACGAACCACTTGACGCCAAGCTTCGACTTTGCAAACAACAATAAATCTTGTACTGTAATAAAATTCACGAAAGCATATCCGACATTACACCCTGCACCACGTATTCGGTCAGTATACAGTGGCATAGGGACCTCTGTGGCACGCACCATTCTGAAAGTCCATCCTCAAATACAAAAAGTCTATTTTTCTGGGACAGACCTTGGCGATAAAAGCCAGAAGATCCTTATCGCTCATCTTGTTCGGGATGTTCTTTACCATTACCGTTGTCCTCGTATCGAGGCCTTCTTCAATCTTTTGGACATTGAGAAGATTACGCTCGGGTGGAGGAGGAGGAGGAGGTGCACCCGGGGCTCGCGCATGCAAGGTCGAAGCCTGGGTTTGAAGACGGGGCCCGAATGACTTGGATGGCGTGGTCGGAGAGATGGGACTGCGAGCGACAGGAGAATACTCTGGAGAGACGGAAGTATCAATAGCAGTAGGAGCAAGGTAGTATTCAGGAGAGTGGACTGCAGGAGAGTGCGGGACGTGCGGTACGACAGGGCTGGAGTACTCCCAATTAGACAAGTTGGTGTACACATAAGGGTTCTCAGGCGCATAAGAATACGGATATGTAGGATATGCGGGATGTTGATGATGTTGATGCTGATGGTACGCCATTGAGGTCGGGTCATCGTAACGAGCAAAGCCATGAGGTTGGGGGTGAGGATATGGGTGATGATGATGGGAATATGAGTGAGAATAATCATAGGGATAAGTAGTAACGGCCGGCTCGTTCAAAGAAACATCCGGTGCACTAGCACGTCTTTGTCCAGAAACAGTATCACTCTGCTCTTCCGTCTGTGGTTTGCCGACCGCGTCAAAGAACAAGGTATTTGAGCTCCTTCTGCTGTGAAGTTCGGTCGAAGATGCCTCTCTTAACGCAACGATATTTTTCGGTTTCCCGCTCTCCCCTGCGCTAACACTTCGAGGTCGAACACGACCAGAAGAGTCGAAGAACAAACCACGGGCATAGGACTTGTCTTTCTCGAGATCAGATGCCTTGACGATCGGAGTTGTTGGCTGGGTGGAGGGGGGAGGTGACTCCGAGTCGACCGACAGAGAGCGGGTGCTAGAGCCTTTATCGCCATCATACATGATCGTGGCACGGAGACGTGCTCCCGATATCATCAGATTGTTCAAGTTGTCGACAGCAGACTGAGCGCAGCGACAGTCAAAATATTCTGCATAGTACGACTAGACTAGGCAATGAGCGATGAGTTGGTCAGTGGAGTGGCATATTACTGACCTTGTCAAGAGCAGGGTTGAAAGACTGAAGATGGCCGAAAGAGGCCAAAAGATCCCGAAGGTCGTCGGCCGAAATAAACCCGTCTTCGATTACAACTTGCAATTTGCCCTCGCACTCATCAATGAAATTGTTGGGACCAGAAGATAGCTGACCACGAATGAATATGCGATTTTTGGGTAGCATCGAAACGTGCAACACACCTTTCTCAAATCTAGAGAAGAGATTAATCTGGCGGTAAGGAGAGAACCATCGATGTCGGTTGAGGAGATGAACGTTTTAGCGCGCTGAGCGTCTCTAACGTCGTAGAATGCAATGACGACGACGCCGTGCAGCGTCTGGAAACGAATAAGAATGCCCTTAATAGCGCCGCAAGGCTTGAACAAGCGTTTCAAAGCGTCGGAATTGACGTTCTTTGGAACGTTTCGGACAAGAAGAAGGCGGCTAGCAGCAGGTTCCTGAATGTCCTGGTAATCGTGAACGAAGGAGGAAGTGGAGTCGGTTGGGGTGGAGGGAGTGTTCTGGGATGAGAAGGACGACGAGGGAGTGAGAGGAGGGGTCAAGAGAAGTTGATTAGTACGACGGGGAGAGGGGGTTTTTGCAACATCAGAGGCGAGGTCGAGAGGACGGAGATGCGGGCGATAAAGGGACTGGGGATTAAGATCGGGGAGGGAGTCGAGGCGGTGGGGAGAGGAGCGGGTTGGGGACATTTGGAGATAGAGAGAGGGGGGGAATGGCGAATAATACGGAGACGGCAGGCAAGAAAGACGGGATGAGTTGACAAGAAGACAAGAATGGAGAAGACGGGGCGGATGATGATGGGATGATATATAGTCGCAGGAGGAAGAGATGGACGGATCTGACCATTCCACACGTCAAAACCCACGAGCAGACGAGGCAATTCTCCTTGAGACATCTATTATGTGTTTGTGTTGAGCAATATCATCTTCATTTGAAAAAAGTTAGTCGTCCGGCCTCTTCTGGGCATTCATGCCATATCCAGCTTAATGTCTTACAGCATCATTGTCCCGCTTCCTCGCCCTGCCACCGTCCTCGCCCCGACTGCGCCATCCTTCCTGCTGTCTGAGGTCGCATCGCCACCCACTGCTGCATGCCAGAGAGCGCTGTCTTTGTCGAACGGAAGTAGATGATGGCGACGCCTCTCAGAGACACAGCTCGACCACGTTCGCCTCGACCACGTTACTTCCGCGGACAGAACACGAGATCCAGCAAGTCGGCCAAGCTTCTTTCGAGGCCACTTCTTTCCAACAAAATCTTGTCACAAGTATAGTAGTGCGTAATCCGAGAAAGAGAGTGCGGGAAAGCGCATGCCCTTCTTTGCATCAAGCTATATTGGCCCGGCAACTTGTTCCACGCTTGTGTCCCTCAAAACACGCAGTCGAAATTAGACGTCCCTCTTCCGGATCAGGGTACAGACACCAAGGTAAATCTAGGAAAGAAGTTCGATGACGCTTCGAGGGAGGACCCGCCCGACTTTGACTGCCGGTATCCGATTCCGGCCGCCTTTGTCTTCCTTCCTCCTCCCGGAAACGGCTGGGATCTAACCCGGCTTGCTGAGAGTGTCTTTCGTTTTTCACAGAGAGATTTGCGTGAGAACGATGGTTTGCATAATTTTGCAGATCCAAGTCCCCGGTGCTTCCTTGGTCCCTATCTGATCCCGCTGATGGCGTGAATCCTTATGGAAGGCGCAGATACCTCACTCGTCCTTGTACACCTCATCGCACAACCACTAAGCTTCTCCCTTTACCGGCAGATAGTCCCCTAAAGCACCCGGAAGTAGATGTCCCAAGTATAATGCTCCCGAACAACTTGAAAGTTGTTGGCGATCACGACGCCACGGGGACCTCGGGCTCTATAGCCAAGTCTCGTCATTTTCTTGGCCCAGCCCAACTGATGCCAATGACCACCTCCTTGACCAACCCTGCTAAACCGGTTCTCCATCACCGGTGGTCAACACGACCCTGCGCCCAGGTCAGGGGACGTCTCACGCATACAAAGGAAAGTTGCGAGAGCATTGCCCAGGCCATTAGCGGAAACGAACGCCCAGGAAGGGGCGTGTGTATTGAAAAAAGCAACTGTATTGCTCGGCTGCTACTGATTGGCAGGTATTCCGTATTTTCGCCCTCCGATTCCTGTTCCAGTCTGTATCCAAGATTTCCCTTATACGATATATGAAATTTTGAAAGCTTGGCACCACAGCAAGAAGAAAAATACACACGTCTTGAGAGTGATGCAGGTTGGGTACTCAGTTGTCTTTTTAGGTTCTGGCTCTTGTAGTATAGTCCGTCCAACACTCGTCGTACACGCTCTTACATCCCACCTCGCCCTTGACCCTGGCCAGCAGATTCGCTGCAATAGCTAATCTGTACAAACCCCGCAGATCCATTTCGTACGTTTCGTCTCGAGATCTGTAAGCGCAGCAGCTACAAAACTGCACCTCTTGATTCCCCGTATAATATGTGTACACATAATAGTGAATGAAAAACTCGTCTCGTGAGGTGACTGTGCGGCGTTGGGATTATCCACTCGCTTTTCGAAATACTACCTATGTTCTCATGATCCGCCTAGTCTTGTTCGATGCTCTGCACACTCTCGTAACTCCCCGTCTTCCTATTTTCACCCAATACTCTCAAGCATTCGAGCCTTTCTTTGGTCTTCTCCCGCCAGATTCGATCAAGTCTTCCTTTAAAACAGGTGCGCACCACCACCGTCTCAATCTCTGTATCTTATCGATCGCCTGCGATTCACGAGTCTGATTAATGTATAGCGCTGAAGCAAGTGCAAATCGAAAGACCAGCATATCAAAGTGGAGCCCAGGAATGGTGGGGTGAGGTTATCAAGAGAACCGCCCTGGGCGCTGGTGTCGATGCTAGCCGTTAGTAGCCCTCACGCTTATTACTTTACTCCCCTTGGCTGAACCTTTACACGACTACACACAAGTGGTAGACAAGTCTTTGGGCCACGTCGTACCAGTTCTCTTGAAACGGTTCAGCTCAAAGGAAGGCTACAAGCTTTTTGATGATTCAATTCCAACGCGTTGGTCTGATTTTATCAACTTTTCATAATGGTCGTGATGTCTTCGTGTACTAGTCTTGCTGTTGAAGCAGATGGGCGTCCGCACTGGGCTTGTGAGCAACACAGATGCGCGTATGCGTGCGTAAGCTTCCAGTTACAGTCTATAAACATCTCTCAAACAGCACGTTTTCCTTTTCGTTCTGAACGCAGTCGAGGTGTTGACGGATCTTGACGCAACTCACTACCTCGATCCCATTCTAATAAGCGAGACAGAGGGTATCGAGAAACCGTCGCGGCATATCTTCGTCCGAGCTTGTGACCTCGTCGGCGTAAAGCCAGAAGAAACGTTACATGTCGGCGATGAACTTGAAGCGCAAGTGTATTATTATGAGAGTCGATGTGGAGCATCACATTAATAGTATTTCCTAGTGACTATAATGGGGCGTGCGCCGTGGGAATGAAGGCACTTCTGCTTAGGAGATCTGGGCCCGATGGAGACGGAGAACACAAAGAAGCTGACGAGGATCTGAGCGAAATACAGGTTATTTCCAGTCTGAGAGAAGTGATCAACTGGATCGGACGATGAGCACTAGTGTATACCGTATTTCAAGCTTGCAATCCAGGTAAAGTGTCCAGAAAACTCACCTCGGTTCGAGGTTATTACTTGTCTATCGTTTGCTGCTTCAGCCTGACTATGTCCTCCAACTTTTCGCCTTCTTTAAGCATTGTCCATCGGATGACTCGTGGGTCTTTTCGTAGTAGCGAGTTCAGTCCTTGAAGAGTACGAGGAGATGCATCAAAGTTCATAAACCAATAGCTGTGTTCGTTCAACCAATGTTTAATAACCGCCGGAGTTCCACCAAAGACGAAATGCAACGTACTCTCCCTCCGTGTAATATTGCTGATGCCTGCGCATTCTTTGGGGAAGACCGAGCGTACCCCAGTAACTTAAAGACCGTACGACGCCGCCGCTGTCCAGAACATGCATAGCCGACTGCGTTACCAGGTCTTTTATATGTTTCTGCGCGACAGAAATTAATAGGTTTCGCGTGAAGAAATTTGTTATAACAAACGTATTCAGGATAGTGTGCCGCAATGCACACCATACGGTAGAACGGCATCGTGACCTAGAATCAGTCAACCCGGCCAATTGGTGAGTTGTCGTTTGTAAAGAGGGAAAATGTTGGCAGTAGTGGATCACGCTCACGTGGCCGATGGGCGGATGATCTTTGCTGGCGCAGCGGCTGAGATTTCTTCTTACGACTGAAAAAAACACTACGTGTTTTTGCATCTATCCTTGCATTCCATCCAAATACCAGTTTAACAACAATGTCTTTGAAAGCCGTAAGTTCCTGTTTGTATCTGCATTGGAATGTGCACTCATGAAACCTGGGTTAGATCGTAAAATGTTGAGTGTCTTTGCACACGACTTGATCTATTTGGTTTCTGACAATATCGTGGTCATTAGCTGTCATCTCCGGCGATTCCCTCGTGCTGCGCGGTCGTCCTGGACTCCAGGGTCAGCCTCCTAAAGAAAGGTTCGTCGTAACGTCCTCAAAACTATTGAACACGAGCTGAAGAGGACTGTTGCGCTTTTCAGAATCCTCTATCTGGCCGATATTGCCGCGCCAAAAGTCGGTAATATGTCTCGAGAGGACGAGGCGAGTTGTTACAGATCATTCTGGTTCTTGTATAATGTCTGATTTTTCAATACCAACCACAGGAATATGCATTTGAGTCGCGCGAATTTTTGCGAGCTCTGGCAGTAGGAAAAGAAATTTCGTTTACCTCCTCGCATTCGTTATCTGCAGGCGATGACAACACCCGAGACATTGGCAATGGAGAAGTCGGTGGACAAGATCTTGCGCTTGAGATGCTCAGGAATGGCTGGGCTAAACTCAAGGAACTCAAGCGTGAGCCAACGGAAGAAGATGCCAAAAAACGGGAGGTGGAGGGCGAAGCGAGGGCTGCGGGAAAGGGCCTATGGAATCCTCACGGACAAAAAGCAACGTGTTGTCATCCCGCACTCACGTCGAATCAAAATATTGACTCTGTGTCGTTGATTAGGCTCGGGCTATTAACTATATGATGCCAACAGACTCTCAGGCGTTTATTTCTGAATGGAAAGGCAAACCTATTGATGGTGAGTATGCCGTAATTCTTTGGTTCTCAGGTCTACGCTTACATGTTGGGAATAATTAGCTGTTGTTGAGCAAGTGAAAGACGGCTCGACAGTGCGTGTACGTTTGTTGATGCCAGATGGAGAACACCAGTTCATTAATCTGTCTTTGGCGGGCGTACGTTCACCTCGCGTTTCTGCCAAACCTGGTGAGGTGTCAGAACCGTGGAGTGAAGAAGTGCGTTTTAGGTCGTCCCCTAGCCAACGTCATCTTCTCATAGCGAACCGTTTCATAGGCCAAATTTTTCACCGAGTCAAGGCTATTACAACGGACCGTTCGCGTACAGCTTCTGTCTCTTCCTGCTTCAACAGCGGTACCATTCCAGGCAGGAGCAGCACCCACCGCGCCTCCCCCAGCCACTATCTTTATTGGATCAGGTACTTGTTATGACAATAGACGAAAATCATGCTTGACACTAGTTTCTCAGTATTGCACCCTGTGGGAAATATTGCTGAGCATCTCGTTGCGGCAGGCTTAGCTCGCGTGGTTGATTGGCATGCGGGAATGCTAGCAAGCGGTGGAGGTATGGAACGATTGCGCGCAGCGGAAAAGGCTGCGAAAGAAAAACGTGCATATCTATATGCAAATACGGCCGCTCCTTCATCGAAACCGAATGGCTCAGCGCCTGCTGGAAGTTCACGCAACTTTGATGCAACGGTTGTACGTGTATGGAGTGGAGACCAAATATCTGTGGTTGACAAGGATGGGAAGGAGCGGAGGTTACAGCTAAGTTCTACTCGTGCACCAAAGTACGAACGGCCTTGAGGCGTCTGTCATTCCACGCTGATTTTCCGTCGACAGACAGACAGATCCGAAGCAAGCCTTTTATTCACAGGAAGCTCGAGAGTATTTACGCAAAAAGCTCATTGGAAAACACGTAAAAGTCACGATCGATTTCATTCGACCTCGCGAAGGCGAGTTTGAGGAACGAGAATGCGCTACTGTCCGTTATGGTAGTCAAAATGCGTAAGTTAATAACGCTTGTTCTCAAAGCCCCCAAAAAGCTTATGCTTATGCTTATTTACAAGGAATATAGCAGAACAGCTGATTGAAAAAGGGCTTGCTAGCGTTGTCCGGCATAAACGCGACGACGAAGATCGATCACCGGACTTTGACAAGCTTATGACAGCGGAACAGTCGTCAGTGCATTTGTATTCGCGGACTCTATTTCTCGTTGCCGATGTTTGAATAGTGCCGTAACGGAAGCACGCGCTATCCATTCTGGCAAGGAGCAGCCAATGCCAAAACCGCCATTGAACATCTCAGAGGTATGTGTTCGTTGCAGGGCTTATTGTTGCTGTGCGTGACTCGGCTCAACAGTCCAGCCACCGAGCGACGCCATTTGTCAACGGTTTCAAGCGGCAAGGGAGAATACCTGCAGTAGTCGAATATGTTGCCGCTGGCTCGCGATTCAAGTACGTCCGTAGCTTGTACTTGCCTTTCTTCATTAATTATTTCCGAATTTAGGATATCATTACCAAAGGATAATCAGGTGTTGACTTTAGTCCTTGCTGGTAAAGATAATTGTGTTCATATCAGTCTCCGATGTCTAAATTATTTTCCAGGAATCCGCGCACCCCGGACATCCAGAAGTCCGGCAGAGAAGGGTGAGCCATACGGAACAGAAGCCGCGGAATTTGCAACTCGGCGATACATGCAGCGGGACGTCGAGATTGAAGTCGAATCAGCTGACAAATCTGGCGGCTTCATTGGGGCTCTTTTTGTCAACAAGACAGAAAACGCAGCTATCTCGTTATTACAGGAAGGTCTAGCAACTGTACATCCTTACTCTGCAGACACGTTATCATGGGCTCGTCAATTGTATGATGCTGAGGTGCGGAGCCGATTAAATTGTATGTTTGGGAAAATGAACTCAACTTTCTTCTTCAGGCTGGTGCTAAAGCGAAGAACCTCAATGTTCGTGTTTATCGGTTCGCTGATGAATCCTCGTCGAAAAAGATTAATTCTTGTATCAGATATGGAAAGATTACGACGAATCGGCAGAGAAAGCAGCGGAAGAAGTAAATGATAGTGACCCTTCCGCGTTGAAAACTGAATACCTTGATGTCATTATCAGTGATATCCGGGAGAGCCCAACCCTCGGATTTTCGGTCCAGATTCTCAATACGGAAGGTAAAGATTGTAGACACGTGGGGAACCGGTTATTCTGTGCTTACACGTCCCCACAGGTATCGCATCTCTTGAAAAATTAATGAGAGATTTCTCTCTGCATCATCGAACAGTAGCACCGGCAATCCCGGTTGTTCCCAAATCCGGTGATCTGGTATCTGCGAAATTTTCTGATGGATCTTGGTATCGAGCGAAAGTTCGCCGTGCATCGCCTATCAAGAAAGAAGCAGAGGTTACCTTTATCGATTATGGAAACCAAGACACGATTAGCTTCTCAAATATAAGGCCACTAGATCCGAAATTTCGTTCACTTCCAGGCCAGGCGCATGACGCGCGACTAAGGTGATCGATTTATGATACTATCTCACGTTTGGTTATCGTTGGATTGACACGTAACCCTCAGTTTTATTAAACTTGTCAACCCCGAGAGTGAATACCATGCAGAAGCTGTTGAACGATTCCGGAATCTTTGTGAAGGCCGCAAGCTGATCGCCAATGTCGACCATAGGGAAGGATCGCTTCTCCATCTGCGACTTGTAGATCCGACAGAAACTGATGCTAGCACGGATCCCCTGGCAAACATTAATGCCACGCTAGTCGGCGAGGGTTACGCCACTATCGATCGTAAAGGATGCAAGTATATTAACGCATATCCAAGTGTTATCAAAAGGTTGCAGGACGCAGTGAAGGCAGCCAAGAAAGGCAGACAGGGAATGTTTGAGTTCGGGGATGTTGAAGAGGACGATGATGGCTATTGAGAGGCTTGTGTAGATACTGCAGTTTGTATGAAGACCTGGGGGTGATTTTATATCCTTGTCTGATTGAGAAATTTGTTTTTATTGTTGGAACGAACAGTGTAGTGGAAAGATCACCCCGCTCTTGAACTCGGATCATTTATATTTTCTGTTATGTTGTCAAGGACGTAAATAATTCCTCCATTTCGAAGTCCGCGAATATAAATATCTTGGCGAATTCCAAATTTGAGAAGGTTGCTGGTGTTTTTCTTACTGCCTTGCATAGTAGAGGACTCTAAGGTCCTCACACGACTGGATTAGACTGAAAATTGACTCCATATGAAGTATGCAAACGTAGTTTGGACGTGAAGCATCGATTACTAGCTTGTCCAAATACGGTAGGAATTGAGAGAGACACGTGCCGACTACTAGTAGCAGCTTAGCTCAGTCTTTCATCGGTTCTGGACGGCTCAGGCTTGTGTAACGATCCCTGTCAACTATGCAACGGTCAGTCCCGGCTGCAGGGTCACTTAACAAGTCTCCGGTTACACCATCGTCGGGTATCGAAGCCTCCGCCAGTTTTCAGAGCCATTTCTCGAATTCAAACTTGGCGCATCGTTTCAGAACTCTGCCTGGACTATTCGCCGACTTGGAGAAGCAAGCATTTCACGACGACGCTGAAAATGGCTCTTCTCCTGCGCCGACTCCTCCGTCATTAGCTCAACGCTCAAAAATTCATGATTTCAGGTCGCGCTTTAAATGCTCTTTGCTCGTTTATGCTTGTTTTTCTGTGTTGTTTTTGCCTGTCAGCGTGCTCCAGACGTTCGGTTACCTCTCCTGTGGCTTGTTTTGTGCGATCAGACAGCCTTCTGCTGGTCAGTTGCAAAACTCGAGCGGAGTAGTACGAGACTATTGACACCAGCATCTTTTAGAACTGGAGGTCCCGTACTTGCTTGATTTCACTGATAACCCGCGTTTTTTGTCGAAGGTTACTTCTCTTGGCTCGGATCCGTCCATAATACACCCTTTCGCCTTGCATGGAGTTTCTCAACTGGACGGTATTACTGCTTGCTTGTGGTCACGTTCCGATCAACTAGAGTCTGTATTATCGTGGGGTAAGAGGTGGCCTGGTATGCTGAGGATTATATGCCGACTTCTGGATATTAATCGTAATTTGACTTGTTCCTGCAGGGCCCATATCGCTAGTTCTGACGACAACCACATCTCCGCAATCTGCGCAGCACCGCCATCTTCTGGAAAGAGTCTCACATGTGTACACACACGCTTCTCCGAACTCATCATTGTCTTTACATTTACTCCACGTAAAACCATCAGCTCAAGAAAATCCCAATGCGTATATTAACTTGGCCAGGCTCTTCTCCGAGACAAACCAGGTCGTCTTATTCCCTCGCCGTCTCCTGAATTTAGACCCCCAATCAGCGCATTCCTTGTTTCAGAAACACTTGCATTCTAATCATAGCTCAAAACCAGCCGTGTTAACCGCCTCTGGGCGCTCATCGTTCCCTTTCTCCGCTTTTAGTCCTGTCCTCCTACACCGCGACGACCACATCTGGTGTGATGAGAGATTTGCTCTGACAAGTTCTGGGGCTTTTGATTGGCAGGAATGTCTCTGGCAATTTTGGATTGCAAAATACGGCTCGATCCGGGCATTGACAGTTTCTCAAAATTCGTGGCCAGTAGACAGTCCGATTAGTGAATCTCCAGTCCGCGTGCGTTACCTTTTCTTTTCCAACAGACAATCCTTGGTGATTGATAGCAATCCACACATCCCAGACAACCATCCGAAATTACCTACACACGAAATTCAGGGAAGAGATCTGTCTACTAGCTACAAGACAAATAAATGTCTTTGTCACTGGGGAAGGCAGGGAGGCTCATCCAAAACATATAAAGCAAGGCAAGTGGTTGACCAAGGCATGCAGACAGTGGAAATTCAACGGAGCATGATTAACGCATGATTATCGCTTCACCCTTGTTGTACTATAGATCGTTCGCTTCTAGCTGCATAGCTTCCATTTCTTCATCGTCTGGCTCTTCTTCTTGGTATGCCGTATAAATCATGTCTTCCTCCTCTGCGCTATCCACTACAACCTGTAATATTTCTCTGGCTGTGTCTGTAGCTATTGAATTAATATATAAAGGCGACAATTAGAGTCTTTGCAGGCTTACCTGTGACTTGCGCCAAGTACTGGCTAGTTTCTTCGGTGACCCAGACCAAGTCTGGTGCGTAAGTTAGTCTCCCGAGCGTCACATTGAACATATGATCAATCCCAGAGGCAGGACTAGCATTCTGAATCTTCTGTTTTAGATCGAACTGCGGCTGTGTGTTGAATACTAGATCATGGAGTAGGAATAATGTTTGGCACAGTGAATGACTCGTCCTGGATGAGAACAAAGCTGCAATTAGAGAAGCTTTGGTCATAAGAGACAAAGGAGAACTTACGAATTGGTTAGCTCTGGCGAAGACATTAACTGTTCGTCGTCCTCCCATAAGAGGGACGTTAGATGCGTCAGTCGGGAAACCAGCGAAGGGATGAGCATTTCCGACTCGAGCAGAATCGTACGAGCATCGGCGTGAGCGACATATAGAGTTGATATTAGCGTTAATATTCCATTTCTCGCCATTTCGGCCTAGGGGCAATATATAATTAGACATGATTCAATGAGAAACCGTCTTGCTTACTTCGCTACTTTTGCGGGAATTATCAGCAAGATACCCACATAGACGTTCAATGTGGGGTATTCTGGAATAGTCGTTCTCCTGATCATCTGCGGATCTCGGGAAGGATAGGACGTGACGATACAGATTGGACCCTGCAGATGGTGACATACGTTGAGTGGTTGTTTGGAGACAGTAGAAGTGATAACTTGCTGCAGGCAAAGAAAACAAGTCCGCGAACTGCGCGATAGAGAAGCCACGACGGTTGCCGATCATCTAGAAGGATATCAAGGATACCATCACCGCGAACTAGGGTTATCAATCTATGGAACAATTACGAAAGGTTTACTAGAAAAGGAAGTCAGAAATACCGCATTTCCAGGCCATCCGGTGCACTCCAACACAGCGCTTCAAACAAACCAAGGGTCTCTTCAGCTAGAGAAGTCTGATCAGGGTCTAGTTGTCTCTGTCTCTGCTTCAAAGTCATTTTGGAGTTGGTTTTTCCAGTCGTAGGTGGCGTAAGTTGACATCGAATGACATCACATAGTACAGTGACAATCAACGACTCCTCAGGATCAGCATCATCGTCTGTTGATAACAATGGACCGCAGAAGGAAGAGATAAAGCATATCAGCGTCTTGAGTAACCCAAGGACCGCAGTAAGGGCTGGAAGCTAGTGAACCTTGTTATCAATGAATAAGCCTTAGCAAATGAATCACGCGTTCAAACTCACTGACTGAACGATGTTGAGGACTCTCACAATTTTCGTCAGGGAGTGGGCCACCCTACTATACAGCTGATTTATTCGCAATCGATCAAACGTTGTAACGTTGCTCAGGATCGTCCATAACTCTGAAGACGCAGCGGAGAACAGATCCTTAGCCCAATCAGGTGCAGATAGTGGAAAAGCGATAGACATTAGGCTTTGCACGGTAGAGGTCGTAGCGGACGGTGACACATGGGTGAAGATGACGTGATGAATCTAATACCTGAGGTTAGTGACGCATTGACTGGAGAAGAAAGCCAAAAAATAGACCTCTGTAGCCCAATTGATCGGTTCAACCTCATCAAGATCTTCACCAGGCTCATTATATTTATCGAAGATACCACCATTGTTACCTTCAACATGATCACCCATTCTGGCATCCATAGCTTCATATTGTGACACTGTAGGACTGCTCTGCGGAGTTGGCTTGTTGGGGGACTGAGCAGGTAGTATTTTATCGTTGACGCGGTCTTTCATCGTTGCATTATTCATGGCGACGGCCTTGACCGTTGAGTGGCGGTTCTCTTGCGACTTGATTGGCGAAGATGCTTGGAATGCGTTTACAAATCCCGGTAGCATGCCTGATAGTTTCCCTTGCGATGGGAGGACGGCTCGACGAGTCTCAGGACTGCCTCTTGCAAAACGGGATCGAGACGGAGTGTGTTTCACAGTACTCGGTTCACCAATGGGGAAGTCTGGCTGATCCCAGCGTGCATGCAGAGGTGTAGAAGGGACATCTTTAGACGTCTTCTTGCCTCGTATTGGCCAAGGAGGTTTCCGAACAGACGTCTCCAGTTCATGTTGCTATGAAAAGTTCAATCAAACGGGTCAGATGTCAATTCACGGACAGACCTTGAACGTAAATTGGGTTTTCATGCGCTCGATCTCGTCTCTCATCTCCTTTTGAACCTGAGATTTCGAAGCTTCAGCGGCTTCCTTGGCAGCTCTAAGTTTCGCGAGGTCTGCAGCATGCTCTTTCGTGGTCTATTGCATTGTTTTAGTCATTGGAAGTCATCTTGCTTCAGTGAAACAAGAGATACCTTTTCCATGCCTTTTCTTAGTATGCTAACCTCGCCTTCTTTGGAAAACTGAGCATCTTGAGCAGCCTTCAAAGCCTGACGCATTTCTTCGTGTGATTTGTTCAACTACAGGTTCGACAAGGACATTTGGGATCTGATATAGAGACAAGACATCATGACGCACCTGCTCGAGTTGTAAGCGTAGTATTGACACATCGTCAGCTATAGTCTGATCCGGTACGTAACTCCTCGATGTCCTTTGAGGTGCAGGTTGAGCTGAGATAAAGGGTCCAGACTGCTTCTTCTGCAAATTTGAGCCGTGATTCTGAGACGAAAGCCGAATGGGACCACGATTCCTTTGAGATGACCCTTTGCCACTACTAGATGATTGTGATAGATTGGAGGGTTCTCGACGCTTATCATGTGAAGTAGAGTGATTGTATACTGGATTCGAAGGGCCTACGCTAGCTGGTTTTGAGGTAGAGTTTACGGAGTTTGGACGACTTTGAGATGGTGCAGTACGGCGTGGCGCGGTTTGCGACCCTAGCGTGTTCGGAAAAGTATTCTGGATCCCCAAGAGACCGTAGGACCCATCGTTATGGATGGATATCTCTGGCAAATCATCGTACAGACTGTCAGCCTGACTTTCGTGGCGCGGGTGTTTCCATCCCAGCTCCGTTTTCTGACGCTTCGGGGGCGGCACTGGTTGCAAGGGCCTAGGGTGTTGTTGAGACTGCTTGAACTTGTGTTCTTCGGCATCGAGGACAGCTATCGCTGTGTCGTCCAAAATGAAGTCGTCCGCGAAGTACTCATCAAAGTCAGACATCCCCGAAGGCACATTCACAGACAGGACCGGCTTGCTTGAGATCGAATCTCCAGCGCGTAGAGTAAAGAGTTCAAGTTGTGGAGAGGTGGCTAAATTAAAGCGACACGACGCGTCGCGTCATACTTCCGAAGTTTGCCACTTGACACCTTTGTTTCTTACCACCATCTGTGCGTCCTGCCACTCATTAATTGACTACGCAAGCCTGTCTATACAACGTTGATCGTTATTCCGCCAAGACACGCAGCCTCTCTGATGATCAAAACCTATAGACGTCTCTCTGAATCCATACACTTGGAACCAGTAATCATGACCGAAATTCGGAACAGTGGAATCAAGGGACGCGCAATATCAGCAGTACAGACCGTCATAATGATGTAATTATCAAGTTATGGATTTGGCACAGTCAACCCGTCTACGATTTCTCAAACCGAACTCTACACACAATTAGTGGCACCCAGTGCGTTCTTGTTTAACGATAGCGTCCTTGACCTTTTGGTCAAAAGAGGTATAAATATGCCTCGACTTTTAATAATTAAGGAATCACCAAACTTGCAGTACTTTCTGACTCCCTGTCATCGACAACGCCACCACCTTCGGCTCGTTCACGCGGCAGAGCGGATCTCATTCTCGGTGTTGAATCTGAACTTTGTTTTATAGACCGGACCCACCGACCCGTTCGTTCGTTCTGGATATGAAAGTGCCACGGAGTGAGGATAGAACCAATCCATATATTCAGAATTCTTACACGGTCATATTCAGAACCACCCATCTCCTCTGTTAAAAATTTGTCGAATTCATGTAGCGCATGCTCTCGCTCTTCCTTGCGTCCTCTTGCAATGCCTTCGGATATACCATCAGCTCTACCCTTCTTCTTACCCTCCTCGAACCCTGCAAGCCTTCCAGCGTTAAACCCTTCTGAATGACCCTCAGTGTAACCATCTGCACAACCCTCTTCATAACCTTGGTTGTAGCCTTCTGCATGAGCAACCGGCCGACATTCTTCCCAACCTGCGTTGTAGCCTTTCCGTATCCCGATTCTCCTGCCTTCTTCCCTGCCGTCGTCTCTTGCTTCGTACTCTCGTATCTTTTGCAAATATTCTCGGGCTAGTTCTCGGGCTTTTGTTTCTTCTCTCACTGCGCCGTCTTTTTGACGAGTTAAAGTAGTGTTGCTGTCTCGAATGCGTTGCAGTTCCCCCTCGGAATTCTCTGCTTGCATCTGGTAACGTCTAACCTCTTCCTTCAAACGTGCAGCCTCTAATTCTGCTTGATGTCGGGATACATCGGTGGATGATAAACGAATTTGCAATTCTCGTAGTCTCGTCTCTGAATATTCTGCGCGAGACTCCGCCTGCTCGGCACGTCGTAGTTCTGCATCCAATCTTTCTCCTGTGATGCGTAACAAAGCTTTGAGGTGGTTTCCTTGACGTTCTTCTTCAGCGAGAACGATGGTTATGACACTAGTGGTGTCAGAATCCCGATCATCTCTGCGACTTCGTTCGATGGACGGTGTAGAAGGACGTCTGCTAGCCCTCCTGGGCCTGGTGAGAGATTTGATTAATAAGGGATCCTGTAACAATTCTGCCAAAGGACTAGGCGACAAAGACGCTTCTCGCACTTGCGCGATTACATCAAGACTGAATAAGATATCAGTTGCCGTGTCAGAGAGCATCACAGAAGCAAGGATGTTATCGATGCGTACTCTGTGTAAGAAGGAATGTGGTCTAAAATGGGGGGGAGCGGCTTGTCCACAAAAGATCGAGCAGAAGCCGATGATTCAGACATCACAAACGTTCGGTGATCTCTTGGAGTTGGGTACGAATAGAGAAATCCAGAAGACAGCTATAAAATACATGCTGCGGCTGCGCTGTTTGAATAGAGCTGCCGTCAACTCGTGTTATACACGCGCCTCCATCTTTAATCCTCCGTATTAAATAGCTTGATATCAGGGATTTTTGACAGCTATTTAGCGCCTAGTGGCATTCGAAGTTGGGGCTATGTACTACTAAGTGATCGCGTCCAACTGCGTATTATACCAAACTAGTTCAGTCTTATTTCGCGTTTTTATTCAACGTTCTGATGCCTCGCTGTACATGCTTGTGCGAAATAAAATAGATCGAATCTAGTAGTGAGGTTACATTGCGGTCGATGTAATTTCAAGTTATAACAATCTTCGTATAGTTACGCATTCAGTCGGCCAGCCCTCAGAAAGCCTGTCATCAACACCACATCTCAGAAGGCGACATATTGCTCTGTCATGTATACAGCGAGCTATGACGTATGTATAATGTAAACCTGGACCTGCAAATATCCTGAGATCGAATACGATCCTGAATGTTCCTCTAGGAAGATCATGAGCTTTCGGTCCGTTTTGGAGGTGGAGGTGGATGGGAATATCAAAGTCCTCCGAGCTCGTCTGCTGAACTGCACAGTTCGGCCCTGACGGCGCCCGCTTAGTCGAAACCAACACCAAGCATTTATAGATAACTCAAATGCATCTATCTGTATTCTTTACAATGCCTTCGACATCTCTCGTATTGCACCCGGCTCCCCTTTCTGTCCGCATGGATGGTATGGGTGCCGGGGAATTAATGCGTTGTTACAGAAACCAGAATGGAGTGACTTCGGGGGCAACTGAGTGCCATGACCGAGGATTTCCAACAACAAACCCGGATTTATCGGTATCACTTGACTCGTATCTCTCGATTACTGCTCTCTAAATGCGCAGGCGTTGCATTGATACACGGACATCTAATCCCTTTGGACCCAGACTACAGTTGCCTTGATATATATCGTTGGCGGTCGATTTGTCAGTCCCGGGGACCTTTATAGAGCGGTCTGGAGACATCGTACGGTGAATCATGATACCGTTTCTAATGTCAGTTATCTATCATGATCCCCGTGTCTTACTTGCAATTGTGAAACACTTTCCCTCGGGCTTATGACGCGAGACATCCCTAGAGGCTAGTACTAGCACCCTGAATCTACTAATTTAGCGAGAGCAACAACCCAGTGACGATCTTTCCACTTCTGAAGTAATCCTCCATTCTTGCTAATGACGTCGCAGAGCATCATACAGTGGAGTGTTGGGAAGACACTCACGGTATATGCAATTCAGGTATTGCAATTGACATCGTGTCAGGCAATGATTAATTGTACTTGTCCCTTTGATCATCATCTCTCATCAAAAAGGTAACCATATCCAAATTTATCTTCAGGGCTCGTTTTTCCTGTTAGAATAATCTCTGGAACGTCTTCAGCCAGAGACTGAGAAAGTAGTAGCAGCTAAAACAATTGAGAATCACTGTTTGCCCTGAGTTCGTTGCAAACAAGTAAAGAGAAACGTACAAGAGCTGTCGACTCGGACAGTATAATCTCGACAATATTAGATAATAAAATTACCTATTTGGGGATGATGACTGAATACTGCGAAATAAAGCCTGTCATTTCCCGCCGCAAGCTTTCTCTTGTAGTACCCACAAGTGTCCCTGAGTGTATGGTTCTCGCGCTATATTCCCTTCGGAGAAGATCATCCCATTTTGGACAATTACCTCTTTCCTTCCTGCAGCATATAAATGCTGAATTTATCATCATAGTCGTCATATTGGACCATCGTGACGAAACCATACATGTCATACATGAACATTTTCGACATCATGTCGAGTGGTCGCTACCAATGATCGTCATGATGAACGCTCCATGCAATTTGATTGCAAGTGTTTTACAGGGACTCCTGTTCATACTCAGACTTACAGTAAGACCAAGCGGTTCTCAGACCCTCTCTTCTTCGAAATTATGAGGAGCCTTTTACCGACCTTCGTACTGTTAAGTTTGATTCCAAAAGGACTCGTAAGAAAGAAACAGTGGGTGTTCGGAACAGCGATGACGAGTCACATGATGCTGGGGTGAGTCCTCGTGCTCCCGAAACTATCTTGCGGCTAGATGTCTTCTCCGGTCGCTGACATTGGAAGTACGTCCATGCTGGACGGGCATGTCTCGAAATTCGAGATGTCGAGGCCTGATCCAAGCGCGTCGGCTAAGCATGATGTTGTAAATACCTATTTAATACTAGTTGTTGCGTGTCGCGTAGTTTGGAAGGCGCGGACGGCAGATTTTGGTCGTTACCTTGTGTAGGGTATTTTTTCGCCCGCCCGACGATAGAGGGATAACGACTATCGCCGAGCCGGATGCCAGTCTCAGACTCTGAGGCGAATCAAGACGTGCATTTTCCTGTAGTTGTGATCGTGCTGCGGAAAGCTGACGTGCGTTTTGTTGTTCAGATTTCAATTTGGAGAACTGCCTGTGCTAACCTGCACTTGTTTCTGAAGAAATTGGCGATATAATCAGCAGATGTTGTCACTATGGTACCAAACATGAACACGTCGTTAACGTGCTACGGGACCACTTGAGAGAAGCAGCTGTTACTTGTGGCACCAGCAAACCGTGCGCAGTTGCTGCTGGGAAGCACTTGCGGGTATGAGAAGGATGAATATCTAGTACTCGGCGCTCCGTGATATCAAGTCGGTAAAGCATAATAAGCGAGACAGAGTAACGTACCTTATATCGTCCTTTCGCACAATGGCCTTTGGACAGGAACAAGAATTATTATCTATGAGCTAGTCCCATTGGAAGTCGTGTTAAAATAAAATTGCAGTCAGCAGATCGGATCAAATCTCTCACTTTTAACGGTCTCACATTCAATTACATGTGAGAGACATAATCCTCAAGCTTTAAGCTTTGTGAGAATGCTTCTCTCTACTCTTAGTGATCTTCGTCATCGGGCTTAAATAACTTGCAAGACCCAGCCAGTGTACCGATACTTGTCAGGATGCCAGCGCTGAACGATTACAGGCCTTTCTGGAATTGTAAGCCACTGAACGGTATCATGTCGAGTCGAAGATAGGCTCACGCAACCGTTGCATTCTCCGAGTCAACGGAACCTAAATGCAACTTCTTCTGCCCCTGGCTAAACCCCGTTGAGATTGTTGTTATCTGGGGCTTGCAGGGTTTGCTCCGCGACAGGGAGCAGTATGTTAGTGGGCTTCGATAGAAGGGACGGAACTTGCAGTGAGAACTGCGAGATATCTGCACCAGGATTCAGGAAAGACGCTGATGTTAGTTCGCATATCACCGATCACCAACCACGCGAGCAAGATAACGATAGGAGGTTTCCATTTGCCCACGGTTAGCCGTCAGACTTCAAATCGCAGTACGGACTACAACGTTTCCGATCTTCGTCGCGACAACGTGGATGCATACAACCCTGCAAGTCTCAGATGGTTCTTCCATCTTTCTGCATAGGTTTCACGGGTCTATTAGAATGTGGCCCATCTGGTGTGGACGTATGGTCCATCATCATATCCCGGCGGCGACTCAGTCCTAGATTACTAGGTGGCGGTCCAGACACATGGTACTTGCAAACGCAATTCGCTGCAAAACTCCGATCTTCTTTCACAATCCCGTGCCCACCTTGCTTCTGATTATGCATCCTGACCGGCATGGCCTGTCTCTCCCAGGTTGTTAGAGTATATCTAAACTCGTGTGCCTTGTTCTGTGGTGCATACTCGGAGATGGCCCATTTGCGATACCGGTGATCAGCCCGTTATCATATAACTAATATAAATAACTCTTCCTAAGTAGCACCCTCGCCCTGCTTGCATTATCCTCTGCGCTCTTTCTCGCAGGAATTGATTGTTCATCCTTCCCACCTCTGCGTCATGGAGAAACACGAGAAGGACTCACGTTCCGATCTTGACGAGAAAGGCCTAGTTGTCAGTAGTGTAGAACCTTGACGTATCAGCCTTCGGGTCTAACCTTTATATCCTTTCTCCTAGGATGAGTCTGTAGCCGACGACATCCAGGCCCTTGAGGGTGATGTTATCGAGGCTGCGACGTATGCTAAGCGTATGACGGAGGAGGAAGTCGAACAGGCGATCCATCTCATCATTGACGAAGTAGGTACCTCGTCTCTGTTCTTTTACATCAGTGTCTTTAATTTCTTCGATATGCAGCATGGGGATGACCCGGTTAGTGCCATTCAACGATTTTTCACGCATGCATATACCAATTTCTCGTTCTCCCCAGAATTTTCCGCCGAGAATTCTACAGGCAGCCCAGTAAGTTCATCGTCTCCATAGCGTTGCGAATTTCCTGACCATTACAACTTCCTTTTCTTAGACGATACCTATTCGACGAGGACCTGAGAAATGACATCGTTTCCCGTCTCCATATCTATGAAGAACTCAAGCTAGAAGCTGCTTTGATTGCCATCGTATGTCACTTGTCCAATATTTACTCCGTGATCCCCATCGAAAGGTGTGGCACTGACTACTCACCGGTATCAAGAATTCTCCGTACGCAGAAGTGCGTGCCGTCGTTGATAACCATGATGATCCCAACATTCCAGCGAGTACCTTCCGATCTTGGGTGATAGGTATTATTTTTGTCGCTGCTGGGTACGATATTGCCTCCTCTTTTCATTACCATTTAACTCAATCTCCCTTAGTGGCTTTATCAATCAATTTTTCAGTATTCGGTAAGTTCCTTTTTAAAACTTTTTTTTTTGCCACAGCTAAGCTCTTTTCATACATCTTAGTCAACCAGGTATCGTCGTTTATTTGTAGAAATCCCGTGCAATAATGTTGCTGATCTTTGTAACAATGCAAGGTATCACCGTGACCTCTAATGTTGCCCAGATTCTGTAAGTTTCACACATTCCACGTTATCTTTAGATGTAAACTTGTGGCATATCACAGTGCTTTTCCTGCTGGAAAACTTTTCGAGGCCATCTTACCCACGACTGTGTTTACTACGTTCGGCTATAAATGGAGTTTGAACCCGTGAGTAACACAAGTGGTAATTAGTACATCGATGCTTACATCCAAACCTAGCGGTCATTTCAACGTGAAGGAACACATGATCATCACCGTATGTCTGTCTATCTGATGTGATAGCTTCAACAACTACATGCCAATATAGATCATGGCTAATGTTGGATTCAACGCTCCATACACGTTAGTGTTTTTCGGTCGTCTTTTGACCCTTGCTTAAACCAGTAGACAATTTGCAGGAGTTCTGTTATTTGGGTCCAATATGTTCCACGATTCTTCAATGAGGTGCGGAAGTATTTGTCCTCATCCTCCACTTGCTCTCCTAATCATCGACTCCCCATCAGCATTGGGCAAAAAACTTCGGATATCAACGTACGTATCTGATTTTCTGATTCGTCGAGTGCCCCGTTTACATGGCCTTGAAGTTCTTGTGGCACTTTCGACAAACTTCATTGGCTACGGTTTGGCTGGTCTTACTCGGAGATTTCTGGTCTATCCCTCCCACGCTATTTGGCCCTCAAATTTGGCCACGATTGCGCTGAATGTAAGGAACACGCGCCGCTAACCCCAAGGTTCATGGCTGACAGCTTTTTATTTTGTTTATAGCGAGCGTTCCATGACACCAAGCAGACTTCTCCCAATGGTTGGAAGACCTCGAGGGTCCGTGGTGGCTTGTTCAGAGCTGTCTTCTAAATATATTGATACTGGCGATACAGATGCGGTATTTCCTCTACACCTTCATTGGGATGTTTGGTTACTTCTGGTTCCCCAAGTAGATCTGATTTATTCAACAAACCGCTCGATCTAACAGATACTCGATAGCTTCATTTTCCAGGCCTTGTCGTATTTCAACTGGATCACCTGGATATCACCGAATAACGTCAAACTGGCTGCCATAACAGGCACCGTGTCAGGTCTGGGTCTTAACCCCATACCAACATTCGATTGGAATCAGGTCACCATCGGTGGAGATCCATTGATCAACCCCTTTTTCGTACGTATTTTTAGAGTTTACTTTGATTTGCTGTTATTGAGAACATCGCGCTTTGTAGAGCATTGCAAACGTAAGTGTTGACCGATGATAAGACGTAACCTTCAGCTAATGCTCTACTTTTTCTTTCGTATCAGAGTTTCACTGGCGTAAGTCCGAACCCTTGCGTGTTTATCACAGATTTAGCATGTTATATAGGCAATAATCACTCTTCCTATCATTGCTGCCATCTGGTTCACCAATACATGGTATACGGCGTATTTGCCAATAAATTCTAATGTGAGTTTTTCGTTAAATATGCTGACATGGAAGGAAATGTAATCGCGCCGCGAGTTTAGGGTGTTTTTGATAACACTGGGGCACGTTTCAATGTGTCAAAAGCCGTCAATGCTGAATCCCTCTTCGACCCCGTATCTTACAGAGCTTATTCTCCTGCTTAGTAGGTTTTCTTATGTCACACAGCTTGGAGGTAAATCTAATTTAATGCCTTCGATAGCTTGGCTGCCGGTAATCTCATGCTCTACGGAGTCTTCTGTACGTTGAGAACCCCTTCTTTGATGCTCTAAAATAATGCTGATATCGCCATTGAAGTTGCTGTGTATACGGCAACAATCTCGCATACTATTCTATATCATCGCCGGGAAATTATGCACGGGTTCCGAACCCTCCTGAGTCGCCGGAAAGTCTCGGAAAGCTATAACGATGTACATACCCGGTTGATGTCGTCTTACAAGGAGGTGCCCGAATGGGCGTATTTAATGTGGGTCACCACGATGTGTGGAGTTCACATATTTTTCGATGTCATCTGACGCTTCCGCAGTGTACTGGTTATCAGTGTAGGCGTAGGCGCTGCTGGTGTGGGGGCGTTCGCAACGCACACAAGTCCAGCTGTGGTGTTGTATGGAGGTCCGTTCTCAGTGATTGTCTATGTATTTTTATTACGTGCTGACGTCCAATCTGTCTCAGTGTTTCTTGCAGGTCTGTTTTCATGTCCTCCTTTGACAGAATGCTGTCTTCTCAACGTCTTTCCACGTTAAGTAATTTTCTGTATTCCTATTGGAATCATCCAGGTATTTTCTTTGATTCATTCTCCACGTATGACTTACACACGACTCACTTTGTAGTCAATCACCAATGTCCAAATCACCCTTAATGTGCTCGCAGAATTGTTCGGTGGTTTGTGGTTCCCTGGGAACGCTAACGCGATGAACTATTTCAAATCTTACGGATATGTGACGACCGCGCACACACTGTTTTTTGCTCAGGATCTAAAGCTGGCCCATTATATGCACATTTCTCCTTGGGTGACATTCTCGTCACAGGTTGTCGCTACCTTGGTGTCTACTTTTGTCTGTACAGCAATTCTCAACTTCCAAATGACGCAAATCCCAAACGTTTGCTCGCCGTATCAGACCAATCATTTCACGTGTCCTGGAGTTAACACTTTCTTCACCGCTAGCGTTCTTTGGGTTTGTTTACGATTCCCTTGTTAATCTGTTCCGCATTGATGTTTATCTGTCTACAGGGCACCCTTGGACCAACTAGAATGTTTGGTTCTGGCGCGTTATACAACGGTCTCATCTACTGTTTCTTGATCGGTGCTGTTCTTCCGATTCCTTTCTACTTTTTACGCAAGAAGTTCAGGATGTTTGAATATGTCCATATTCCAGTCTTAATAACTGGTGGTCTGATCTGGTATGCTGAACTCATGATCAGCGCGATTTGTTATTCATTATTTACATTCGTTCACAGGGCGCCTTATAACCTTCAGAATATATGGCCCGCGGTACCCATTGGTTACGTGTTCAACGTATTTATCAAACGCCGATATCTTGGGTGGTGGAGTAAATATAATTAGTATGTGTTCCACTTTCTCCGATGAACCTTGGATTTTGATGGAGACGGTTCTTGTCAGCATTACATCTGGCGCATTTTCCAGCGCTATTGCACTTTCTGCTATTGTTATGTTCTTCGCTTTACAGTGGCAAGGAGTTCAGATCGACTGGGTTGGAAATAACAAGCCGTTTGAGGGCTGTGATGCTACAGAGTGTCCTCTCCTCAGTATCCCAGATATTGGGCACTTTGGACCCGTAAGTTGTTGTGCACATTCGAATACCAGCTCGTTGCTCAAGTCTTTTGTTTTCAACCTTATACAGGGTGTTGGAGAATTTTCCTAATTTTATATCCATGTTGTTGTATCCGCTTTTATCGCAGACCTGGATAGGACAGGGTTCTTTTCGATGCTGTAAACATATATGTAATTTCTTTTTGCAGGGGAATATTAGTATGAACACACCATCTAAAACTTGTTGAACGTGGCGTCCTAGTTAGCGCGCTACTATATGCACCTGCTGTAAACGGAAACGTCATCATTACGAAAACACGTGGCGCTTTCCTTTTTACATCCGAGTCCATTGAACGTGACTGTCCTTGGTCCCAAAACCATCCCCTTTGCTTGCTCACTGTTCCTTCTATCGTCGCCATGAATTCGTTATACACGCTTGGTGTACGGCAGACTAACTCAATACAAGCCGATCTTGAAAGGCTACGTGCAGGCGACACGTCTGCATCCCTAATGGGTCAGCCACACCTTAAGCATGGTATACTACATGACCGACTCATATCGCAACGTTGCTTTTTTGCTGGATTAGGGCAGATTTCGGCCTCGCTGGCGGCTATGAACAGAACCCTGGAAGACTATGATTCTATGGCGAAGCGCGAGATGATCAAGGCGAAGCAGGAGAAAGCGATGATGTACGTACCCTTTCCAGAAGCCCTCACTGGAACGGAAATAAGCACAGTTACAAATCGTTTGTTTTGGTCGTTGATACAGGCGTGTGCAGAAATTCCGGACTGACTATTCTGAATTTCGAAGTCAATTCGAAAGGCTGAAAACAGAAGTGAGTCTTTTGATAGCTATTATGTTTGGACTTGAGAGCGACTGTTGCATTTCTTGTATATGTGTGTGTGCGTGTTTTTTTATACGTAGAGATCTGCTGTTGAAAAGGCCGAGCTTTTGGGAGCCTCGAGTTCGTCGACGACACCGCTTTCGGGAGCAAGTACGTCAGATTCGCGGAGAAGGTTTGCGCCGGTTCAGCAGAGCGGCTTGGGTGCCTCACTCTCAGACCCGTCAGAATCTCCTTTCCGTACACCTACGCCGCAGCTGATGACGACCTCACGGGAAGACCATGCCTTGAGGGAACACAGTTTTATCCAAAATACCGAAAATCGGCTGGATGAATTTATTGCGCAGGGCAGGGCAGTGTTGGACGATCTCGTAGATCAACGGGGAGTGCTGAAGGGGACACAGCGGAGATTGTTGAATGCTGCAAATACGCTGGGCTTGAGCAGGGATGTCATTGGTTGGATTGAGCGACGAAGGTTTTTTTGTTTTTAAATCGTGTTGAGTTTAGACTGATTCCTTCATTAGTACGCAGGACATGTATATCTTTATCGGAGGCGCACTGGTCACTTTCTTCTGCTTTTATCTAATACTCAGATACCTAGGGTGAGTTACAGCATGGACCAGGCGGTAATCTGTGTAGTATGTATAGTGCTTTATAATGGGGATGACGTTCGTTCCTTTAAGTGCGCAGTGAATGTTTAATTGAATTTAGGAATAGGGACCTCTCACGCCAAAGTGTGGCGTTTCGCAGCTGTATCTTTCACTCACCATGGGTCAGAGTTCTTCACAGGAAAAGCCAAACTTGGAGAAGAGAGTAATCGATCCTGTCGGAAAACCAAATGGTCTTGCGTTTGTTGCGCATGGTAGAATGGGAGGCTCCATTGACTGCCCTGTTACGTCGACCCTTGCCAACCATCTATGCGTCAGTCAGTCAGTACGAGTTATCACATGGAATGCACGAGGCAATGGGGGTAGCGGCGGACCCAACGAGTGGTTGAGTCTAAGCGCTTGGATGGGCAACGAGAATATTGCAGATTTCAACGTTTGTTTTCTTTGTCATTCGTTCATTAGTTATGCCCCATGCCAATGTCATTTTTTAGGATATCGTCCGGGAGGAAATGTTGAATTTTGCTAGAGATTTTGAGGATGCTCTGAACTGTGACCTTTTCATTTGTGTAAGCCTTTCTCCCATCTTCTTCACCATCTGGTGATGATCTTTGAGGTATGTTTAGGGGTACTCGGCAGGGGCCATTCATGCCACGACTATACGTCCACCGATGGACATCGTACCCGCAGGCATGTTCAAGCCAACCAAGTACATTCTGTTATCTTACCCAGTATTTCCTGCGCCAGTTCTGGGGGTTTTCCAGACGGGATGGTATTTCCGAGCACTTGAGGGGATTGTCGGTGGGGAAGGATGGGAGTCTTGCCAAACCGAGCCAAAAGCCGATGTTCTGACACTGATGGGGACGAATGAAATAGGAGGGTTTGGTTGCGTTTATTGGATGTGGAAGGGAATAGTTGCTTCGAAGAGGAACCCGGATCAAGGGGCTTTGACACAGCGTGAGGTTGAAGGAGTGGATCATGTGTGGTCTGGGTGCTTGCATAAGATTGGCGAGGAGGTGGATAGGTGGATTCGAGAAGACGTCCAACGATGAGATATAGTTGGTTTTGTTTTGTTTGCCTCCTTGTGATTTCATTTTGGTTTGGATGAACATTTGGACTCGAAAGATATTCACGTAGCTGAGCTATGGAATTACCTAATTTACTTAGCAAATGATTAGGTTTGTTGTGGGGACATATCTGGGAGCGCGGCAGCCATTCTGATTTAACCCTTATATGAGTGTCGCCCTATCAACTATCAACAAGACACGAATTTATAGGTCTGCCTACGGGAGACTAGATTTAACCGGATGACATGAAACCAGGTTTCAATATTGGAGGTGGAGAAACCTGCACTGCGAGCAAGGTGAATCAAAGTCGGCCCCCGGCATCAGTCCGATGAGTTTCTTGCGCCTGGAAGTTGCTCATGATCAAGACCTTACTCAGTTGAATCTCTAAGTACATGAAACCGCAAACGAGATGCATTGCCAACATAAAAGCGCGTATTAGTAGGTGTGTTGAATACTCAGCTGCGCTTCTCCGAGTCGTTATTGCCAAATAAACTAGTCATCACTGATCAGGAACAGGATTTAAGGTGAACCGGTATCATATACGTTCGTTGTATTTGAGTCGGTCGTTGCTTCGCCTGCTCATCTCTTTGTATTTCTGCTGCAATATGCGCTGTGGGACAATTCTTGTCGAGTTTATCATCTTATCCGTCGCGGGTTTCCTTTGGGTGGGCGTCCGACATGCTAACATTGTTAGCCTGTCCTTTGGACTATCTCCAACGAGATTCCTCACTGACCCTGGGTCCAACTGTATGTCAGTGACCTCTGACGACGACTTCGATTGGAGTACAGTATGTATTTATAAATGCTACTAACTACCTGAACTTGGCTATTGCTCACTATCGACCCTTGTCAAGCTCAAACCTAGCTTGAATTTGGACTGGTCGACTTGCTATTCTACATTCCAATGTGCCAGATTCACGGCAAGTCCTCTATCATATGATGTAGACGCTAAATTAAGTTTCATCTTAGGTGCCTTTGAACTATTCAGAACCTACGGGCGCGTCTGCCGTCATAGCTGTTATACGTAAACCTGCGACAAGTACAGATCCTGCCGACTACAAAGGTCCCGTACTGTTCAATCCTGGTGGGCCAGGCGGAAGTGGAGTACAAATGGTGTTAACACGTGGAGAAATGTTTTCAAAAGTCTTGGGACCACAATTTGACATTGTGGGTTTCGATCCTCGGGGTGAGAGACGTCCTTATGCATTTACGCATGGAATGTACTAACTCGAAGGCAAACGAAAGGCGTTGGCCGAACTACGCCAACAGTCTCGTGGTTTGAGAGCGAGATCGAAGCTCGTTTATGGGAACAAGGAGCGGGTAAAAGCGCATACGACACTTTTGAGGACTTCTCCCTTATGTGGGCTCGGAGCAGGACTACTGGTAGAATTGCAGAAGAAAGAAATCTAGACGCTGTTTTACATCTCAGGACGGAAAATGTTGCTCAGGATATGCTTCGTATCACTGAAGCCCATGGATATGAGAAGCTTAAATACTGGGGATTTTCGTGAGTAATTGTGTCTTCCTTTCTATCCATCCGGAATCAACGTGTTATAGATATGGTACGCTCCTAGGCGCGACGTGAGCCAATGTATTATTCTAATACGGAAGCTGATACTCAATGATAATCATCAATCTAGTTTTGCTTCTTTATTCCCGGTACGTTGTCTTTCGCGTATATCGATTTTCTTCGATTTACGGTCATGTCAGGATAAAGTAGAGCGATTGGTTTTGGATGGTACACTTCGTGTTTCGGTTTGCTTGCGCTATTAATCATTAAAATTGACAGGCGTGGCCGATGCAGAGGACTACTATGCTTGTGAGATTTCCCCAAGTGGTATTGCAACAGCATTCATGACGTGCCATGATAGCGGACTGGGCCAATGGAATTCGGGATACTGACAAAAGCCTGCAAGTTTTCTTTGATCAATGCGCGGCATCGTCCCCAGAAGATTGTCCATTCTGGTCTCCTACAGCCGAGGAAATATCTGCTAGACTTGACGGTCTGTACAAATCTCTACGCGAGAAACCGCTACCAATCACGACCCAGTCCGGTTATGGATACGATATCCTCGATTATTCGACACTCAAAAGGGCGGTGTTTACTTCGCTCTACGCTCCCTACCAACGTTTCTACTCACTCGCCGATGGACTGAAAGACTTGGAAGCAGGAAATGGGACCAAGATTTTGAATATGGAGAGAGGAGGAGTGAAGAAACCCGTGTGCGACTGTGGTAATGAGGATCCACAATTGGCACTCAGCCTTATGGACACAACCACGGCCATTGCGTGCGGAGATGGGAAAGAGATAACTGATACGCCGGAAGAATTGTACGAACGATACCAATGGATGCTTGAAGAATTTGGATCTTTCGCCGATCTGTGGGTATTTGGAGCTGGGAGATGCTCGTATGTTTTCTTGGTTTCAAATGGTGAATCTCTCTTGATCATATGGTTTTAATAGAGGATGGCGCGTCCGCGCTCCAGAGCGATTCCTAGGTTTGATTTCAGAGGATTACATTGTTAATTTGCGTTTCCCTCTCATACTGTTCTGGTATTTGCAGGTCCGTTCCGTGGAAATACGAGCAACCCGATCCTCTTCATCGGAAATACCGCTGGTTTGTGCCGTTCTGTTCTCTACCTTCTCTGTCTATGCTGATAACAAAAACTTAGATCCCGTCACACCGTTGTGGTCGTACGTTCCTATTGTTGTCCCGCAAATTCTTTCCTTCTGAAGATCCATAGGGCCAGAAATGTAGCCTCAGGATTTCCGGGATCCATAGTCCTTACACAGAACTCTAACGGAGTGCGTGCCCTTACTTCTCTGTGATCGTGCCTCATTCTAAGCACTTATCGCACAATAGCACTGCTCTATAGCGGCGCCTTCACTTTGCACTCTACAGCATATCCAAGCATACTTTACGGAGGGTAAAATGCCTGATGAAGGCACCATTTGTGAACCTTCTGAGCCCATTTTCAAGCCCAGAGCGTCGTTACCCCATACTATGGTGCCGCTTAGTTTGGAGGAAGAAGAACTCCTCCAGGTTGCCAGAGACCTTAGTCGCGATACCGGGATAACTCGCCATTTATAATGAAGCCTCTGGCCTCAGGCCTCAGGACCTACGTGTACTTTTACCTTGAATCAAAGTTATTCTCAATTGTTGTATGGTACCGCAGTATCAATTCCAGGTTACAAGAGTGAATGGAAGCATTGAATATTGAAAAGTTTGAATAAGACTATTGGACCAAGCTTTCTCCGTTCGCGTCTTGTGTTACAATTCTACGTATGTACCCTTGGTTAGATTACTTAAAATCGTCTTATGGGGGAACATGACAAGTGTTACACGTATCATTGAAGAGTGTCAACCTTTTGATCTTCGACGCTCTGAGGCGACAAGGAAATGGAATCCTTCCGCCTATAAAAGTACCATTTTGGTGGTCCACTAGTGCCAAGTACACTCTGCAATCTCTCAAGCGCCGCCTCTGGCGGTTTCATGGCCTCCAGAGTCTGGTTGTGTCCAAGTGTGATGATATTCTCCGCACGGCCGTTAACGTATACCACTCCGATGGTTTGCTTTCCCGCGATCCGAGCTTTGTTGATAATATGCCAGAGTGCCTCTGACCCGGCAGCAATGGGTGACGTTGTGGTAGGCACAAGGTTATGTTTGAGTGCGTATTGATAGAGCCACTCGTCATCGCGTATATATCCATAAAGTTGCGGAGGGGCTCCCCCAGAGCGACCTTTTCTTTTGCGTCCTGGCATCGGTTGATCCCTGACCTTGTATGAGTATTGCTAGAAAGAGTGAAGTAAGAAATGCGGACTTACATGGCAGAAGGGAGGGACAAACTGGTTCAGAACTCTAGGATGCTGCACTCCATTTGTGTTTTTGGTGATCGCCGCGTCCCTTCTGAAAAAGGAAACGGCGGTCGCGCCAGGTGACCGGCGTGACGTTAGGGTTATGTCACGTGACCGCACCTTCGCGATCGAGCACTATTGAAGTTAGGCATCCTGGTTCTGAACCAGTTTGTCCCTCCCTTCTGCCATGTAAGTCCGCATTTCTTACTTTACTCTTTTTATCAATACTCATACATGGTCAGGGATCAACCGATGCCAGGACGCAAAAGAAAAGGTCGCTCTGGGGGAGCCCCTCCGCAACTTTATGGATATATACGCGATGACGAGTGGCTCTTTCAATACGCACTCAAACATAACCTTGTGCCCGCCACAACATCACCCATTGCTGCTGGGTTAGATGCACTCTGTCATATTATCGATGAAGCTCGGATCGGGGGAAAGCAAGCCATCGGCGTGGTATACGTTAACGGCCGTGCGGAGAATATCATCACACTTGGACACAATCAAACTTTGAAAGCTATGAAACCGCCAGAGGAGGTGGTTGAGAGATTGCAGAGTGTACTTGGCACTAGTGAACCACCAAAATGGTATTTTTATAGGCGGAAGGATTCCATGTCCTTGTCGCCTCAGAGCGTCGAAGATCACAAGGTTGACACTCTTCAATGATAGTACGTGTAGCAATTGTCATGTTCCTCCACATGATGATTTTAAACATTCTAACCAAGGGATAATAAATCATGTCCTGGTCGAAAATGTACAGAGCTTCTGGTTTGTTGCAGACATTCCCCGTCCAGCGATGCAAAGCATCTCACAGTCTTCTGACCAAGAAACTTGAACTACGATTGAACAATCCTTGCTTACTTGCGATGCAATAGGACCGCGATGGATATCCGGTGTTGCATCGCAAATGCGTCGAATATGGCTTGGAGAACTACTAGTGATTTCTGTCGAGACCTCGGATTGACCGATTGGCATCTGATAATAATGAATATGAACAAGTTTATTGTCACAAAACGGAGACTAATCATAAGAAGCCCACAAGACATTCACTACTCAGAGTGATTAGCCTCCTGATCATGTCTTTATTAACAGCTTGTTGTGCATCAAACGTAGACAGCATGCAAGCGCACATGGATGAAAGCGTGGAACTCTGCAGGAGATACTTCTCGTTAGTGATTCAGGACACTTCAAGAGCTTCTTCAGATAGCGTTGAATGCGCTCATCCACCTCGATTGACACTGGGGCAAGCTGTACTCCAAAAAAGGGAAACCTGTAGCGTACAAACAGGAGATATGGTTCCTTCAGACGCAGTGGGGGGATGGGAAGGTGGACTTGGACAATATGTATCCGTTGCATGGTGTGAGGTGTGCAGCATAGCGTGGCGCTGCGCTACGTGAGCTGCCTGGGTCCATTCCCGATATACAAGAGTCAATATACACAGGAATCAGTCGTTATGGACACGGCTCGGTCCAGGAGAGGCTTCTAGATGGGGAAGGCATTGAACAGGCGACGGTCTGTCAAAAGGCATCAATTCTGCTATATTGGGCAAAATGACGAGGGTGGGGCAAAGATGAAGGAAGTCTTGCATCAAGAATATTCGAAGGTATAATTTTCCGACCCCGAAGGCGGAATCAAATTCGAGAGATAATGGCATGCTTTTGATATCCGTGGACGTAATTCGCTGACTTGCAAACACAGAAGTTTCACATTGTTGTAAGATGATCAGCTGCTTATCCTGCAACGAAAATAGCTATAGGATATTAGGAGTTATTTCTCAGCTAATTTGATTACGCACCGATTATATCACCCAAGTCCTCTAAAGGCCAGTCGACTTCGAGACCATCATTGATCAGAAAGTGATTTGTTCCGATTAAAATCCGCGTGTCATTATCGTGAAAGTAGAGTTTTGGGATACCGTGTCATAGCTATTGAATCGGACATAAGGTCGACCACAATAGCCCCGTAGACGTGTCGGGAACCCAAGTCGCGCCTGGACCCCTTGACGACATACATATCCGTCTTAGTCCGAGCATTCGTGAGGTTCTCCATATTGATTCAGTGGGTGTAGAAAAGGAACTGATGCCTTTACCGACCTAA
The DNA here is from genome assembly GCA_003313825.1 of Sarcodon aspratus. Lineage (NCBI taxonomy): Eukaryota > Fungi > Basidiomycota > Agaricomycetes > Thelephorales > Thelephoraceae > Sarcodon > Sarcodon aspratus. The sequence continues at coordinate 49,063 of QLOR01001139.1, forward strand.
ATTCTGCCTATGTCAACTAGGATGTGAACGACCTGCATACCTATCATGTTTCATAGGACACAGAAGTATTGTGACTGAACATTTTCCATTACGAAGTCTGGGCAACAACGTTGCTTAGTTACCCCCCACAGACTTGCAGATGATATTACTCACCTCGACTGACTGGCCGGATGTATTTAATCTAGAGGAACAATAATTATCCACGCCACCTGAGACCACTGAGGTGAATAAAAGGTTCTTCAAGTGAGAAGACTCGGGTCATAATGAAAATAGATCCAATCTCAACCTGCACATACAAAAGTTGTTTTCCAATTGAACGGCTCGTCGAGAACATCCTAATTATTGAATACGGGTGCCTGTCCAGCTACTCAATGGCATGATAGAGCACGTTGCCAGACTATTGAATGTGTAGTCTCTTTGAAGGGTTACGGTAGATGATCCACACTTGTACTAGAGCAAGCGCCGACTGATATCCGGTGCCACAGCAGTCTCATCGCTCCGAGTTTTCAAAATCGATTAGTAGATAAGATCTTGACGAACAGAGAATGGAAAAAGACACGGCAAAAGTTGGAGCGAGAATTGGAGCAAGAATTGCGTAGCAATAGCAAAAGTCCCTCGGCGATGTGTGACGCGTAAGTGACTTCAACAATAGCCATGATGATAATCTTTATGGAGTGACCGCCGTACTGCTAGTTGGCAGTCCCTTCCTGTCCACTCCAACACACTTCTGCGAGGGCTCCACAATGAGAAAAACGTCCTATGCATATGCTTTTGTCGCAGTGGCTGTTTCTCTTATCTTGGTAAGACACGCTCCAATTTTGCAGAAATTGAAAGCCTCTGACCTAATGAACGCATCACACAGAATATCCTCTCCACTACGAGCCCCAACTGGTATGCTTCTGCTCTTTGCCTGTACAAACCCAACGACTTTACCTCACCTCTTTTCAAGGATCATCCGACAAAGTCCTGATTTCCTCGACCACAGGACTACGGCCAAATACGGCTTCCGGCAACTCTGCGAGCGCACCGTCTTCAGAGTCCCGGGACCAGATGGAAACACTCGTCTCGCATACACTGATTACGAATGTAAACCGTTCCCCGGCAGAGTCAGCGACGGCTGCGAAGACGAAAACCGAACCTTCTGCATTCTTTGGTCCACTGCAGGGTACGCAACAGAGCTAGGGATAGGGTTCGGATCTCTAGCCTGTCTGGCTTTGATATTTGGCGTTAGTACTCATTCCAGGAGAAGACGTATCTGGAGAGCTGTAGCTGGACTGGTTGCTTTCCACGGTCCGTTTCCGCTTTCCGCTGCCGTCGAAAGTGGACCTCGTATTGACTGACTGCGCTCTAGCCATTTGGCAACTCGTAGCATTTATCATCGTCACAGACATTCACAGTCGTTCGGTGTACCACCCGTTCTCGCATGCTAAACTTGGTGAGCAACACACTCACGAGTAGTGCTGATTATCCTCACCCAATTGGTACAGGATCTGCTTATATCATGAACATTTTTGCCTGGGCATCTTCCATTATCACTTCTGGAGCAGTAATATACACTGGTATCTCTGCTAACAAAGGCAGGAGATGGGCTGCTGGAAACAGGGCCTATAGACTGATCCCTGGCTAGACTGGTTTACACAAAATTCATTCACCGACGTATTTTTTGTGGTTAATCGTTGTTCACCTTTTTTTTTTCAAGAACATTGCTTTTCACGGTCCGCCTCACCCATAAATTCAGTAGTAAATATTCTCTTTCATGTACATTAAAAGTAAATTCGAGGATTTAAGATAATCATCTTTCATCTCCGAGATCTGGGAAGTCCACTTTATCATACAACCTAAGTGTTTCATTCCAATCCCTCTTCCGCCTGCGCCGAAGAGAAAAGTATTTTGCACTTGCCTCCCACGCGTTGCTGACCCTACCCTTGTGCTTACCCCCACTAGAAACGAAGTACGTTTCAGGGTCTGCAGGCAGACGCAACGAGTTCACAGACAATTCCATAATTCTCTCGTGCAGGGTCTCTCGCACTCGACGCATGTGCTCTAAAGCCCGTTCGCCTGCTCTGAGCAAACGTACGAGAGCGGTAAATGCGCGAAACCCTGATATCGCGTCTTCAAGCCACCTTCGGAAGCTTTAGTTCAAAGTCAAGATAGACTACTCATGTATTCACCTTAGCGTCATCCACATACACACGGGAACCATCACAAAAGTCAAGGGTGCTATAGGAATGGTGGCGATCGTAGTTCCAAACCAAACGAATAGTCCAGAAAAAAGCCCTGCGCAGGGTAAGTAAGGAACAGAGAAATAGATGTCGACTGTGCAGACCGTATACAAGCTTGTACTGAGCAATCTCATCCCAAGTGTCCCAGATTGGTCCCGTTTTCTTGAAATTGTGGACAGAGTAGGCCGTTGTTAGGAAAACAGGGGTCCACAGCAAAAGGCCAGGGATCGAGATGAAAAATAGAAATAGCGACCAGTTAAGACGAACGACCATCCTGATCAAAATGGTCCGCCTAGCTAGAGGACGACGAATTCGATCGTCCTTGACCCCCCAATAGGAAAGCTGATCTTGATATGCCTTCAGAAGAGAGCTTTAAAATAGGAAGAAAAGACATGTGTCGCATATCGAACCTTCAAATCATCGCGAAGATCGTTGACCATCTTATTGTCTTCTTGTCGTTGGGCGTCAATATGGTCAGTACCACCTTGTGCCGTTTTGAAGACATCAATATACGCTCTAACAAGACGGACAAAGTCCCCTAGACTCATGCGAGTCCCAAGAGGTGCATATATCCTTGCTGCAAGTTTAGCTGATCGCAAAATATCCCAGGAGGGAGAGTCGAATGTCCCTGCACTAATTTGCTGATGCATCTTGTTGGTCAATGCTCGAATTTCTGCGTAGTCCACTGGAGTGAGGAGCTCTGGGTTATCCTAGCACTGATCAGTATCATTCCCAGGATTGTTGGATTGGAAATACTTTTGGTCGAAAGCGCATGGGAGGATGGAAAGTCACCAGGACATCAGAGCGCCAATGCTGGCGATGGGTGTACGTTATCGAACAGTTGAGGACAGACACAGTAAATTCGGGATCATGACGTCTACGAGATAGCACATCAGATACTATGCGTGCGACTACGAAAGATCATTCAGCACAGGCACATGCGAGACCTAAAAGACATACCGCCGGTTTTGGAGGGAGCCATGGCTGGATGATACCTGCTCATTCCTTCCGGAAAAAGACAGACAGCATCCCCAAGCTCGAGAGCCTTCAACGAAACGGACATTGTTGTTATTAACAACAGAAAAAATAAATGAGACGCCAAGCGTACATCCATCAAGTGTGACATGACTTGGGCATTATCAGGATTCTCGCCTGGAACATCTTTCTTACGCTGGATTGGAACTGTACCAGCCGACTCAATAAGCCAGCTTGTAAATGTCCTCCTTCCAAATTGAGTAGCCTTTGCAGTGAGACGAAGTAAATTACGCCTCTATGGTTTCTGTTTATCAAACTGAATGAACTAGGACAGAGCACTTGCTTTTGATGGTATCGACACGACAAGAACCCTGGATTAAATCAGGATGAGTAGGGAAAAGATAGAGATGAAGGCTCACAGGGCATCGGTTAACGAATTGCTATGATTTGCACAAACAATGCTGGATGCAAGTACAGCTAAGACCTCGCGTTCATCTGTGCGGCAGGGAGAACGAACCAAGGTTCGCCATTCTTTGGGATGAATTCCGGGTGCTCCACAACGATTGTACCGTAGAATATCTTGAGAACGAACTTGAACAGCAGACTGTGCAAACCCGTCTGGTTCTGTAGCTGGCCGCGCAGCTTAAGAAAGGTCTTACCGTATTAGAAAATAGGACCAGGGAGTTGGAGAACCATCCGACATGGCCAGACAAACAAAACAACAAAGAGAAAAAAAGTATGTGTCGCAGTAGTGTGTAAGCTACTTGTAGGCCATTATGAGCCCGGTTTCTTACGGGGGTGGTGTCTGGAGTCCTGCCAATACGACAAAAAAAATCGGACATCTCAATTTGAAGATCATCCGTGATTCTGCTCAAAGTCTCTTGGATAACTTTTCCAAATGGCTGATCTCTCTGAGGTACTTTCTAGGATTCGCCCTCACACCACTTCGTCACTTTCAAATCAAAAAGCACCTGCGATCCTCCTACAAGCCTTGGAATCTACTTTCCAAGAACAAAACAAGGACAATTCACCAACGGCCTACTTTGCCGCTCTTTTGACCACTTTAGACTGCACGCTACAGACTCAACGGTCTTCCGGGCCATCTTTCGGTGAAGGGGATGTTTTGCCTGCTGAATTATATCTTTTGTCTCTCGTAGTGCCTTTCGTCCCACAGCCCGTCTTGCGGTCGAACTTGACGACCGTTATATCATTGACCGCACATCTTTTTCCCGCCCTTGTTCCTCACGCGCCTCCTTTGCGATCCCAGTTGACGATCTATAACTCCATGTTTTTGGCCCTCGATCGATCACAGTTAGATGCACAAGGCGTTAGACAAGCATTTGCTTCTATATTACATCTATCCCTTGACCCTCGTCCGAAAGTTCGAAGGAAAGCAGCCGAGTTAATTCGGGATGTTCTCGCCAGCCCACCAACACCGCTCACCCGACATCCGTATGCTGAGCGTGTTGCGGAGTTCATAACCTCAAGTTTATCTGAGGTTAATACAAGTGCATTGCCTAAGGGCAAAGGAAAGGATTCTTCTGCGGACGGTACAGAGACTTGTATTCACTTGCTGGCCCTGTTAGGTCCATTGATCACAATGCTTCCACCTTCTGTATGTGTTTGCCATATCATGCTTAATATACACGGTCTCACAAAACTACTAGAACCTGCCCTCTATAGTTTCTGCACTTTTGACGTTTCCGCGACTAGGCAATCCATATTTGTCCCGTTCCGCATTCACTGTCCTTTCCCAGCTGGTTTCTGCTTCGATTGAAGATGACGATAACAACGTCGCTACTCAGCTGCCAGAAATCATCGATGCTATCCATTTCTCATCCCCAATCAAAACCGACACGACCCAAGCATCCGCTTGGATGTTGGTTTTAGCCAACGCAACTGTCGCGTACAGCGCAGTCAATCCGTCTGGTTGTGAAAGAGAAATCAATAAAATTTGGAAGAGCGTATGGACCTTCTTGGAGTCTGCCGATACTGTGACGAGGAAGGCTACCGCAGAATCCCTTGATCTGATTTCCAAGTGCTTCACTCCATCAATGGTCAAGTCTGCGATTGAAGACAAAGATAATTCGATTTTGGGGAAGATTATCTTGCAGTGCCGGAAAGCTTTGGACTCGTTGGTTTTCGCTCGGTCGATCCCAGAAGTCTTGTCAGTTATTTCTTCGATAACCAGTCGGTTACATCATCGTGATGGCTCGAGACAATCGCCCACTGCCGCGGAAATTCTTATGGCCTCAATTATCCAGAAAATAGGTGACCTTCGTACCAAGAAAGACTTTGAATACAAAGAATCTGCGGATTCGTCATTGAGTATTGCGATGCGAGTCCTCGGACCTGAAGCCATATTAAAGATACTTCCACTAAATCTTGAACCTGCTGATCGGTAAGTCTCTAAAGATTAATTTAGAATGCAAAACCTAATCTTGACATTTTAGAGCCGCAGGTGGCGAACCCCGCGCGTTCATCTTGCCGTTGCTCGCACAACCCCATCCAGCTCCTCTTGGCCACTTTGTATCGTACTTTGTCCCACTAACAGAACGCATGTTCGATCTGCAACAAACGGCAGAATCGGAAGGCAGAACGTCGGAAGCGAAAGTTTGGAGTGTTCTTGTGTCTCAAATATGGAATGGCCTTCCCGGATATTGCTACGGAACTGTTGATTTGCAAAAGGTATGGTGCTATCCATCATGACATATCATCGCTGATAGCCTGCATAGGCTCTGACATTATCATTTTCGCAATTGTTATCGCAACTAGTGTATAGCCAAGTGGAACTGCGTGCTCCCATCCTCAAAGCCTTGAAGATTATGGTCGACTCGAATGTAGCACTCGCCTCTACGGACGAAAGCCAGACGAAAAATCGCCCCTCCTTTGCTTTAGAAGATCCAATATCCCCCTCTGAAGCAGCGGAGAATGTGAACTTCCTAAAAACTCAGGTGGAAAGCTGGCTAGCCGTGTTATTCAATGTCTTCGGGACCGTAGATAGAGATCGCAGACGTTCTGTGGGAGATGTGATCAGCGCTTGGGCTGGCATCGCGGATGCAGAGGTTTGTCTCCAGCTCGGTAGTGCGTTCTCGTTTTGGATGCTTAGTTTTGTTGAACAAACAGCAAATAACCAAAGCGTACGCAAAAGTAGTGGAACTCTTCAAAAACAATCTGAAAACATCTAAACATTCGCGATCTGGAATGAACGTGGATGAAGATTCAGGCGTCACCGCTATGACTCAAGACCTTCTACTTCTTCTTCTGCCATTCTTATCACCTTCAGATGCCCGTGCTCTTTTTGATCTTTGCATTTCTCCTCAGGTCCTCGAAGATAGACATACTGGGGTTCAGAAGCGTGGTTATAAGACTCTTGGCAAACTAATTGAGGGAGGTCTTAGTGTTGATGCCGAAGTTGTCATCAGTCAACTGGAAGGTGTTGTCGATGGTTTAGCAGCGGCAGCAAAGAAGGTTGTTTCTGTTCTCACTTTTTCTTCCTGAGGTGTCTCATGCTTTCATGCAGGATAGACTTCATTTACTCTCTCTCTTGGTCACCACAATACCTAACACTGCTTTGCACTTGATTCCGAGTCTAATTCCTGAAGCAGTATTGGGCGCTAAAGAACCGTCTGAAAAGGCAAGGCAGGAAGCATTTGACCTAGTCGTTGCCATGGGCAAGAAGATGAAAGAAGGTGGTGTGGTCAAGCTCAAGCTACTAGAGGATATGGATGAGGATCATCCCCCAGAAAGTAAACTCGTGTTTACTTTTTTCTCCGAGCAAAAATTGACTGCTGATCTTCAATAGCTGCGGCTAACCTCGAAGAGTATTTCAAAATGGTCGCAGGTGGCTTGGCGGGAACAACTCCACATATGATCAGTGCGACTATTACGGCCGTATCTCGCTTGGTATTTGAATTTAAAGGTTTGTTCGATTGTAGTTCTGTTCCTAGTCTTTGAGTCAACCTATTGATAACATCTTGAAGACGAGATGTCCCCCTCGATCCTGAACGAGATATTCACAACTCTCCTTGTGTTCCTCGACTCCACAAACCGAGAGATCGTAAAATCCGCGCTCGGATTTGTCAAACTTGCCTTACACACATACCCAACCGAAATAGTCCAGAAGAACCTGCAGCCGACGATCAAAACACTACTTAGCTGGTCTCACGGGAACAAGAATCATTTTAAACTCAAAGTGCGATACATTTGCGAAAGGATGATGCGCAAATTTGGGTTCGACGCGTTGCTCGCGTGCGTAGAAGGTAACGAGGATGGCAAAAAGGTCTTGACGAATATCAAGAAGCGCAGGGACCACGCACGAAAGAAGAAACAGATGGTTGCAGACGAGGCCGGCGAAGAGGTGAAGCTTTCCTTGTATTCATTGCCGGCTTCTGAAAAACATTCCGCAGCAGTCCGTAGCGAAACCAGCTACCGGTGCTGCTTTCGAAGACGTACTATACGGCAGCGATAGTGAAAGCGAAGCTGGTGTCAGCGACGACGACGAAGCACCTCCCAAGTCTAAGAAGGACAATCGAGTTCGCGGTGCGCGCCTGAGAATAGACGACGACGAGCCTATGGATTTGCTAGAGGGAGCTGCAACACATGTCACAAGTTCGTCCCCACACACACTTGCCCTCTTCCTGATCTCCTCAATCTGACACATTCATTTCTTTCTTCCAGACGCTCGCTCAAACCGCCGTCGCAAGCCAGGTCAAGACGCCGCTCGTTTCAAGACCGATGCCCAATCCGGCAAAATGGTGGTCGACGATGAAGATCTTGACGGTGATGGTGGTGGTGGCGATGGCGCTGCCCCTGCAGGCGATTATGTCGCTGGGGCCGCTTACCGCGAGTCGCTACAGTCTGCCGACGGGTTCACTCGAGGTGCAAATGGTCGTGTGAAATTCAATAAGGATACTAAGAAGCGCAGACGGGAGAACGCGGAGGACGAAGACATAGAAATGGCAGACGCAGAGGGAAATCATCCGGGCAATAAAGCCAAGCGGAGGCCGCTGGAAAAACTTGGTAAAGAATTCAAAGCCAGGGTTCGTCACATTGTCCTTTATGTGTGTCGGTCATGCTAACGCAATCCTCCTTTCCAGAGAGCAGGTGGCGATGTCAAAAAAGGCGGTGTGGACCCTTACGCTTATGTGTCCTTACAGCAAGCCGCCAAAAAGAAATCCGGTCATAGGATAACGAACAAACGATAATGTCTTCGTGTCTTAATTGACCTAAATATTATGTGCATCTACAGTACAACTCCAGGAGACCAGAGGCCTGAATTACCGCGAGAGAATATGTTACACCCTTGGAACGCCTTGCACGACTCGTGGATATGTCTGTGCGATCATCTAACAATATCCAACCGTCAATATTGAGACTACAGAGGAAAGCATAACCGACCCCAAAGAGACTGGGTGCACGTTGCGCTAGTATATGCGGGTCTTCTGCCAGGCCGACAAATCTTGGAATTTTACATGAACGACGAAATTTGAAAATCAAAATAAGAAGCTTACATAGTTGAAACTCCGGCTTCGATAGATGACGAAAGAGTGAGGGCTAATAAATTGTGATGAATGAATAACACATCGCCTCGGAAATGGATATGACTAACAACACTGAATACCGATCAAAAAGGCGAAGAGTATGACAGGCGCCGTGTACTGTCCATCAGCGTTGTATGTCGGGTGTGTGTCTACATACCATTGAGGTCACAGTTCCGCAGGCTTCCAGGAATATACTCACACCGCAAGTAGAGATAGCCAAAGAGCGAACAAATCATTCCGACAGCGTATGCACCCCATGTAAGAGCTGAAATATACTTCAGCTATAGCGCCAAGGAAACCTGTGTACTCACTTATTCCAACTAACGAATCGTTCACTAAAGCATCGATTCCTGAACGAACATTCAGTCAGACAAACTAAGAACGCGGTCATGCCTTACCGCGATCCTTAAACAAACGCCATGTATCTTTCGCAGCTCCGATATAAGGCTTCCCGTACAAGGCTAACGCAGCATGAAGAAACCTTGGACTGATCTCATAACTAGCTCAACTTACCGATCTCGATGTATGCATACCTGACGATCTTGATTAACAATGAACGTATTGAGGGCGCTTGAATTCTTACCTGTTGAAATATTCAACCAAGCTCTCAATACATCCAACACAGCATGAAGCACAGCATGCCAAACATGCTTCCACGGCTGCGAATCCAACGAAGCTCAGTGAAGCATACATAAGAGTAAGAGGAGACTTACTATGACCGTCAGCATTTGCATTATTTCTCAAGGCGTTGAGAATTAACCTAATGAGTTCTAGGATAGCAACTATCAGAGATCCAAACGCGATAGAGCCAAGTGAAAGCGTCGATGCCCGCGAAAAGGATGACAACGTTGGATGAGTTGGCTGTGGGGAACATTAATGCTCCGTCAACTTTATACGTTGCCTCAAGGCTCACCATCTCCCCGAAGTTGCTGGGGCCGAAATAATACCAGCCTAGATTGTGCTGAATTGCAGTAAATGGAACGGCTAGATGAAGTACGCACAACCATAAGGACCTCCGGCCAATGTGGCCAAGGCAACATTGCTGATAACCTCTGAAGTCCAGAGGTACGAGAAAGTCTCAAAGAAAATAAGACCTGCTACGGTACTGGAGGAACAAGAAGTTCCAGAGACACAAGCTTGGAACAAATAAGTCCAGGCATAGAAAATGAATTGATTCGCGAGCCTTACATGGATTTCCAGGAGTCCACTTCGCGTACCTACATAGATTATCAGATCAAGAACAGAGAATTGTTCGAGATTGACAAACGTTGCAATAGTGGTGAAAACAAACCAACTTCACAGATAGATTCAGCAACTTCGCCAAGAAAAAGGGACAAACAAGTACATACACGCTGAGTGCAGCCTGGATAATCAACGCAATAAAAGCTACCACAAAAACGCTCTTATGGTGCTTGGATACATCCATAACGACTTGCAATAGTAACGAGGCGAGGGGGATCCGCCTTCTAAATCCAAAATAGGACAGGATCGAGAACAGAGCGATTACAGTGAAGATTACAGCTCCAGCTAGAAGAAGGACGCTTGTGAGCGAAACAGTAGGGGAGGTAAGCAGTGGACGGACAATAATATTTGGTGATCCAATAATAGATACAAATGCCACTGTAGAATACCGTCAACAGAGTAAGCAAGCATGAACATATAAAAGGAAAAGGGGCAAACATGTTGAGCAAAATGGAGAGTACTAATGTGATATGCATGATCATCCTCGTGAAAGAGCGTGTTAACACCAAATAGAGTGTGGAAAGTACCAGTGCAGCAGCTGTAACAAACAGAAGAAGATATACTGTGTGTCTGTCAGGGATGTAAATTGAGGCATTATAGCTGTCCTTCGAAACGAAATAAAGCACACCTATCCAACGTCACGGAGCTGCCAGAGTTCCCACTGCCAAGTCCCCCGCCGAGTCCAGATTGGCTTGTCCATCCGGATAACGCTAGTCCAGAAACTACAACGAAGCCGACCAACTAGGTAGAATGTCAGTACGAACAATCTTTGATATACTTGTTATCAAGAAGCTAACCTGCAAAAGAAAGAGGATCAGGAAAATTGGGTCGTTGATCTTCTTCTTGGGCTTGAATCGCTCGGCACTGTAAGGCGACTTGTGGTCTATGTCGTATGCAGAAACCTCGGCAGGGGCATTGGCATAGTTGGGGGTGGGACCTGGCTGGTAAGCCGACTGAGGGTATGGTTGCTGATAATGTGGCTGTGAACCCCATTGATTTCGGTTACAGTCGGCCATTGAAGATCGTAGACGGTGGCCTGCTGTATCTGGTGGATATAGTTTGTGGGAGAACCGGTGAAGAGGGGGCCAGGTATGCCATGATGTTCAACTTGTGAGGAGTCGATCGAGGAGACCTTTGAACTTTCTGGGACCAATCAAGTAAAAAAACATGGATCGATTAGTACAACTAGGTCCACTGCAAAATACTCCTACATCATGTTCTTGCCAGGTTTTATATAAACTAACCTAATGTAACTGAGGGTGGTGCTGTGCTACAACGGACGGTCAAAATATCGGAACAAGCAACTTGTACTGGTCACTGATACACTGGCAGCCGCCAAGGCTTGGAAGAAACTGGATGGGCGATGTATACTTATTGTTCAGGCGGATCCCGGAATCTCACAACAACAACGGTAACATTGTCGTTGGAGTACCGTTGTTTTGCATATTTGACTAACTCCTCAACTGCCTCCTTTGGACTCTTCATGAAATGTGAGTCTGAGAAGGGCGAGGTACGAGCCCGAATCATGAGTAGAGACTTCGTACTAGAGGAAGGCCGCGCGTCCCGTGACACACGCGCCTTCCTCTTCCTCTCACCACTTCGACAAGAGATCAGCCTGCGGCGGAGCAGGCTAATCCCCCACTTTCTTTCTTTTCCCTGCCACATGCCCGACCCAATGAACCACGCCACGGGACTCGGATAGACCCCGCAACGATCCTACTCCTCACGAGCCGGCATTCTAAGATGAACACGTCTTTGAACCCTCCCTCCCTGCCCAAGTGAGTATCCCACCATTCCCGATCGCTACTCATCTCGGATCTCCAGGGTTGTCTTTGAGTCGGTCGACCGGATCCCCGGTCTTCGCCCATATACAAGATCCATATCTTACAGCTCATACTTAACCGCATCATTTGTATCTACCACCCAATCCCCGCTTCCATACAGATTCAATATATTTCCTATACTGCGTGACCCGTATCTCGTACGAAGACGTAAGACGGCGCTAGACTCAGTATATATATCGGTGCGTGCCAGCAAATCAATGTGGTCTTATATGGTGGTTCTGATCCCTCATTCTCCCCCGCCACTATTCGTTTCAAATGGACCCATTACACCAAACGACAGAAACCTCGTCCTTAGAATTACAATCTGACCGGATTCCAACCCATGTTGCCTCCACGCCACATCTGATTCAGGCAAGCCCCAGTAGGACTACAGCACTTGAGGGTGAGCGGAATTCCTAGACAGTCAATGAGACATTCTAATTGAACGGACCACAGCTTCGTCCTTATCTCAGACACTGAGCCAAGATTCACCGCCCGCAATTTCTCCACGGAATCCTCATTTTGAATTCTTCAAGGGAGCTTCTCATGTAGACGCTAGCCGCGGGTCCTTTAATGCCACTGGGAGGGATCAGTATAATATCACAACGATCGAGGCGAAGGTATGTTTATAATTATTGGAGTGAGTGAACGATTGCTAAATGGTATTTTATAGGGAAACGGTATGTCCATGACCATTAGTTTTCTCTGAATCTGATCTCACATGAAGTAGACGTTTCCTTACTGAACAAGCTACGACGAGCTAAAAACGCCGGATATCTCTCTGAACACCATCGGAAATGCCTAGCAGGGACACGAAAAGCAGAGTTGGCGCGTATTGAAAAGTGGGAGGTTGATTTCACGGACAAGCGCGTATACTGGTTGAATGGGATGGCTGGCACAGGCAAATCGACAATTGCTCAAACATTTGCAGAACGGTCTGCTGCAGGTGGACGACTCGGAGCTACTTTCTTTTGCTCTTGCGATTATCCGGATAGGCGCGACATTCACTTAATCTTCCCAACCCTCGCATTCGGCCTCGCACGCCAGTACCCACAATTTCTAAAGGCTCTCACCGAGGTTTTAAGCTCGTGGCCAGATGCAGCTGACGAGTCGCTAGCAATTCAGCTCGACACTCTCCTTATACAACCACTCAAGTCCACAAAATTGTCTACGACCATCGTCATAGATGCTCTGGATGAGTGTGAAGATAACGAACCAGCTTCCGCAATCCTTTCGCTCTTGGCGCGACATATCGACGCAATACCGTCTGTCAAGTTCTTCATTACTGGCAGGCCTGAACCACCAATTCGATCTGGATTCCGCCTCCCGGTGTTACAACCACATACAGAAGTATTCGTGCTCCACGACGTCGATCGCTCATCCGTCGATCAAGACATTGAGCTCTATCTTCGGACACGCCTATCAGAAATTGCAAAAGAGAGGAGCCATTGTGATTTGACTGATCCATGGCCTACCGATGACGATATCGCATTCTTAGTCAGGCGATGTTCTGGGCTTTTCATTGTGGCGTCCATTTTTGCCAGACTTGTAGGGGACCGTCATCTTGATCCAGCAGACCAGCTGAAGGCGATCATTATGGATGGATACTCCACTGTTCGTGAAGGGAGATCTGGGGTCGATGACACATATCTCCAGGTGTTCCTCCGGAGCTTCCCAGATGTCGACGCCCTTGATGCCAAGTTCTTTGACCTATTGCGACTTGTCGTTGGGTCCATTGTGTCTATGCTCAGACCCCTATCATGTGCAGACCTTGCGAAAATACTAGACATACCACAGGGGAGAGTTAAGAGCAGCATCCGTTGGCTCCATTCTGTTCTTATTATTCCGGATTCGGATACATGGCCTCTACGCATCTGCCAC